>JAIGNY010000365.1:332500-457500 GCA_020152595.1 Chiridota heheva | reverse complement strand
GGAACAGGGTGGGATGGGATGACATGTGATACATGGGGTGGGATGCCATGTGGGACATGGGGTGGGATGCCATGTGGGACATGGGGTGGGATGCCATGTGGGAAATTGGGTGGGATGCCACTAGTAACACAGTGTGACATAAGTTAGGATGTCATGTGTAACATAGGGTAGGAGGCTATGTGCGACATAGTGTAGGGGGCCATGGGGACGTTGGAAGGTGTACCATGTGCAACATATGGTGGGATCCAATGTGGGACATAAGGTGGAATGCCATATGTGGGACATCAGGTGGAAAGCCACTGATGCAGGACGTAAGGTGGGATGCCATGGGGGACATTAGGAGAGATGCCATGTGGGACACAGGGAGGTATGTCATGTGGGACACAGGGAGGGATGCCATGTGGGACACAGGGAGGGATGCCGTGTGGGACACAGGGAGGGATCCATATGGGTCATAGGGTGGGATGCTATATGGGACATATGGTGGGATGCAATGTGGGACCTATGGTTGTATGCCATATGGGAGATATGGTGGAATGCCATGTGAGACATACTGTATGGTAGAATGCCATGTGGGAGATATGGTACAATGCCATGAGGGACAAGGCATGGGATATGGGATGTCATGTGGGACATGGGGTGGGAATGTCATTTGGGACATAGGATGGGATTCATGTGGGACATGGGATGAAATCCATGTGGGACATAGGGTGGGATGCCATGTGGGTCATAGGATGGGATGCCATGTGGGACATATGGTGTAATGCCAGTGGGACAATGGATGGGGTGTCATATGGGACATGGGGTGGGATGCGGTGTCATATGGGACATGGGGTGGGATGATGTGGTGGAAATCCATGTGGGATAAGAAATGGGATGTCATGTGGGACATGTGGTGGGATGCCATGTGTGACATGAGATGCCATGTGGGACTTAGTGTGAGATGCCTTTTTATAATTGGCTGGGTCATATGATTGGATGTCAATTTGCATTGGCATGCAAACCATGATGGTATTTACCATTCTAGTTTTAGGATTAAAAAAACCTCCAGATAAAATTATCTCCTTCCTTCATCATGCTTCCCTCTACAACCATATGTAGTCTCCTCTTCCACCCCCGCTCTCTACATATGCTCCCTTTTTTTTCACCCATTCACCTCCTCTCTCCATCCCAGCTTTCTGGCTTTTATTTCCCATGTTTCTCTCTGTCTCACCCCATCCTATCCCGGCCCTCTAGAGGGATCAAGCTGAAATTTTGACTCCCTTACAGAGTTATCTGTGAAATACCAGGAACAGAATACACAGCATTCACACGATAGAAGAAGATCAGATCTACATCACATTTTGTGGAAAGGAAGATAAATGTGCAAAGGTGCACAATTATGAGAAATTGGGAATTTACTAATGATATACAAATATATGCAATTCCAACAATAGGAATAAACAATCTGAGAAAGAAGGGCAGTAAGGCTAGTTTGGCAAGCCCTCAGCCAATTTACATGTAGGTATTGTACTTTCTCATAATTTAACAATCCTATTCTTGGTAGAAGTTTTACTATTGCACTACTAATGATATGCAAATAGATGCGATTTCAAGAACAAAACATAAACAATCTGAGAAAAGCAGGGTATTAAAACAATACAGTGGTCTGGACCTGAATTGCATTTCTTTATACACACCACCAAAGATTTGGGATATTTTGCGATGCTTTTTTTTAAAGCACTCTCATGCCGTAAAGTTTCTCTTTAAGCCTACTTGCACCCGACACCAGAGTTAATCCTGAAAACTCAGGTATGACAATTACCAACCCGACTTCCTGTTCAGTGTATTGTGTTTCCTCTCAAACAATGATTGTTCATGTGCCATACCCATGCACACCACATGTAGCCCATGGCTAATTATGTGTATAAGATTACACAAAGCCAGTGCTGAATAATCAAGGCACTTTTGTGATTGAAATCACTCATTCGTGTTAGGTGCCTTAGTGGGAGAAATTTGTTTTCAAACTGATTGTAAAAATAGCTGTGTATCATATGCCTGAGGTAATGATGTGCATTAACAGTGAATGATTGACGGACCATTTCTCCTAAGGAAAAATATTGCTTCATGATTTTGACTCTTTTTGAGATTGTATCAAGATATTGATGCTATATTTTTGTGGAACCTCAATTGTGAACATGCATTTTTCGTTGTTATCAGAACAGGCGAACAGTAAGAATTTTGACTGCTGTTATGCTATTAAGCCCTTGTTATGTTAACTTCAGACCTCATTCATGCCAAGATGTCATCAATGGACATAGTTAATTCCTTCTCCCCTTGTGGGGAATACATTACGCTCAATCCTCGCTACAAATTTTCAGTCTTTTCACCCGCAAGAACCTCCATTTTGGTGGGTATAACTTTTAGACTCTGCTGGAAGCAAATAAGAAACCCACCACAGATAGTTCAGTGATTTTATGCATCACTTATTACACTCCCAATCATCTATATGCACACAATGGAACTTATTGTGAAGGGTCAGGTATTGTGGATTTGGTTAATGCAGAGCCAGGCCATGCGGGACTTTTGGACTTTTAAAAGGATATTTTCACCAGTGAGTTATGAACACTCTGGTGAGTTTGGGTGCAATAGACTGAAAATGTATAGCCAGAATTATTCATTATGCAGGGCCAGAAAGCAATCTTCTCTATCTTACTCTTTTGGCAACCACTCGCCTATCCACAAATCCAAGCCCAATTCCTTTCTTTGGTTCCCTCTCAATAGTTAGATCTCCATGTCTCTCGTCTACCCACTTTTCTTTTCCTTCTGCTGTCCAGGTCAGTGCCCTGCTAGCAATTTGAATAGTGTTTATCCTCAGCATATGACCACGCTTATTCCATTTCCTTGTTGCTAGGTCACTGAGGATCTCTGTCCCTGATTGCGATTGTATTTCATTGTTTGACACTCTCATCATAGCCAGTAAATGCCAAAGATTCGTCCGAGGCATTTTTTATTTAATTTTAGTTTTATATAAAGTGCAAGTGTGAACAATAGCCACACCAGAAGATAACTATTACAGCTTTGATGGGTCAATCACAAGGGTCACTGCTGTTCAAAGAATTAAAAGACACATATACACAAGACCACAACCAAAATAAAAAGGAATAGCAGTTAATTATTTAGTCACTTTTGATCATTTGTCATGTTTATCTGCAATAGAGTAGTATAAGGGTGTTTCAGCTGATGTCACAAAGTCACATGACTTTGTTTACATCGCCATTTTGTCTGGAAAAACCACATGTCTGCTGTACACTTAATTAGACTAACATACATTACATACGTTTGCATGTTGTTATATAAGATTATTTTTGTAAGATGATTATGCCGGAATCTTGCTAGTGCTGTTGGTTGCCCTAATAGATGTGTGGCAGGGAATAAAAATACATTTTCTTGATTTCCATCTGATCTTGATCGATGTTCGAAGTAGGTTTCTGCTGTACGACGCGACAGCTTGAACCTACGGTTCACACCAGGATTTGCAGTGAGTACTTTATATCAGGTATGTAGGCTTTGTCTGAGTATAACGAACAATCAACTGGCATTAACATTATCGTACACCCGATGAAAATATAAAACTTAAATACGAAGTAAAATCGGAAGTGAACAAAAAATTGCAATTGGTAAAATTTGCTGAAGTGGTACTGGTAGGTTAGCATGTAGTATGTTTGTTGTACGTGTGATGTGACTGAGCTGTGTGAAGATGCGTGAAACGCAACGACTCAGCTGCCTTGCAAAATGAAGTCCAATTGAGTTAGGAGTCATGTGATGAAATCCCTCTACAGCGATAATGTTGGATTCTTATCATTGTTTTTCTGCTTAACTGGTATCATATTATTCTAGGGTTTTTTTCAATTTGTTCTTGCAGGTTTTTGATAACTTTCAACTCCAGGAGGGTCAACTGTTTTGTGTGGAGCTCGTAGCCGCTGAGAAGCAGGGCCCTTTCAAAAGTGTCGTATTTCTGGGCTCTGTGAGGTATGACGCATTAAAGAAAGTGTTTGAGAACAGAGTGAGTAGAATCTTCTAATTATTAATACACATTTCAGTCATAGTTATCACTTAACTTACTTTTACTTCTACTTTTGCTTCGATACCCACCAAAGCTTGTTCAGCAACTGGACGAGCGATGAATAAACATAGATTTTGACCGGGATGGGAGTGGATAAACATCGGATTTTCACCCTACCCTTTTCGAGAAGTGATGAGAGAGCTAGGCAGGGGATGGGGACCCTGCCACCAGGACCTTTATTCAATGTCCTCATCTGATGGACAGTGAGCATTACCCTATCATTGGCCACCTTTCGCAAAGGCTGGGCGGGGGAGAAGGTGTGATGCAGAAGACAAACTTCTGCACTTGATGTCAACGTATTGCTTTGCATATCTGTGGAAAAGTCCTAGGCTGAATTTTTGTTGGATTCTAACCTGGGACCTCCAGCATCTCAGTCGTACGCTCAACTGACTAAGCTACCTGCCTCCCTACTTACTTTTACCTTACCTTTCGGCCCCAGCCAACATGCATTTAACAACATACTGCCAGGTGCCTCTGTCTGACATAGATAGCTATGCATAGTTCTTGTAATTAACCCTTACTCTACCAGGGCTTTAAAATAGCGACCCCAATTTTCGTAACTTTTTTTTTCATATGCATTTTTGACAACTTTCCTTTCATTTTCTTTTGTTACAAGTTTGGTTGGAATAGATGCTAAGATATTTATCTTTTGAGTAATTAAAACCAATTTAGGAAATATTGGACAAAATTATGCAAATTAAGCAATTTTTGGCTAAATTTGGTCAACAATTGGTCAATCTTTGCAGAAGTATAACTTCTTGTCAGTATTGAAAACAGAGATTTGTGTAACATAGTTAGATTCTTTTTGAAATTTCCTTTCCAATGATACTAATCTATAATTTTTAGAAAGAAAGAAAAGATGAAAACACATCAAAAATGATGAAAGTCAAATGTCCCCTGAAAGCTCCAGCAGAAAAATAATTACGCAGTGGTCACGGCGAGACTCGAACCCGGAGCGCCCGCACGCTAGTCGCGTACATTTCCTCTGCGCCACGTGGTCGTTCGAATTGAAGAGGTGTAATTTTGTTCTTATAGGATAGGTTCTAAATAGAGGGGGGTATGCCTTTTTTTATATATCAAATGAAAGGAAATTTCAAGCGCTTTCGAACGGCGGTTGAACAAAGCATGCGTGTAAGGTTTGGGTTACACGATTTTTTGAAAAAAACGGGTCCAAAATGGCAGAAATTCATGAAATTTTGAAGGAATTTCTCCAGAACAAGAGATTGGACGTAGGGATTATAACAAAGATGACCCTTCCTACGCCCCTGATGCTAATCTATCCTTTGCTAAAATATCAGAGACTTTGAGATTATGGCTATCTGTCGCTTAAGGCCTTTTATACAACATCCAACATCGGGTGCCATGGACATGTGTAAGCATTCAATGTCGACATCATTTCCATAAAGTTGCTGTACTAGTTTGGGGTATGCCTAGTTAAGGCACCTCCATTGGCTGCAGTGTAATGATCAAATGGTATCTCCCATCTTCAAGATTGTATATATGGTCTCGAGGTTGAAGGGTTGATCAAAGAAATAGATTCAAAGCAGATGAAAGTACAGAAGTATTGGTGCCTGAAGTATTCTTCGACAGCGGATGAACTTCAAGTGATTTCTGTGTCAATTAATTATTATTTTCTTACAAAAACTCTCTTGATTTGTGTCATGTATGATTGTAGATCTATGGTCATCTGAATGAGAATAAATGAATTTAGTTTGTTCCAGTAATTTGATTTTTCTATTTAGAAAAATATCATGTGTCTAAATGATACAAGTTCAAAGTTGGAGGGGGGAGAGAGAATACCCACTTCTGAAAAGTTTGAGGGGAGTGCAATGGTACCCCCTCCCTTCCTCTATCTCCCCGTGTCCAGTGCCTATGAAAGTCATAGGTCGTCTATCTCTTCTGGGCACTTTTCGAGGTCCTTCTTCATCGTCTATTATATTTTGTAGAGTTAGTAACAATTCGGCTGATGTTACCTTTGTTGTAACTGGACCTTGAAAATAAAAAGTTGTAATGAATTTAAGAAGTTCAGGATACAATTTATTTTCCTTTTCTTTACAGGCAAGTGTCACAAGTAAAGTTGCTCGTAAAATGTCCATCGGACTATTCCAAGATACCAAAGGGAGGTTAGAATTTATACGTATGAGAGGACCAGAGGGCAAAGGTTATGCAGAGGTTGCAGTCAAGCAAAACCTGAATTCACAAAATGGCAGTTTTGATGATGAGGCGGAGTTTGCGTCAAAAGAGGATAATGGAAGCAAAGAGGTGAGTGCGCTTTGTTTATGAACATGCCGAAAAGTTTCTCATTAAGCCTACCTGCACCCGACATGACAATTACCAACCCAACTTCCTGTTCAGTGTATTGTGTTTCCACTCAAACAATGTTTGTTTGTCTGCCATTTCCATGCACACCTCAGTGAAGTAGCCCAAGGTTATTTGTATGTATAAGATTACAGAAATCCAGTGCTGAATACACAGGGCACTTTTGTGATTGAAATCACTTATCCGTGTATGATGTTTTAATGGGAGAAATTTGTTTTCTGTGTATCATGTGCCTGAGGCGATTTGTGCATTAATTGTGAATGATTGACGTACCATTTCTCCTAAGGAAATTATTGCTTCATGAACTCTTATGCAAAAACCCACCCCAAAATCCTTTGTGCATCACATCAACTGCTACAACGACATTTCACCCCTCTCACATGATCCTACCCATCTCACTACCCACTCTTTTTTTTGTGACGCTGGTCTAACGTAACTTCTCTCGCACTTCTTGGTCATTGCTGTCTTGATGCTGTTAAAGGAGCACTAGACCGAAAAGTGAGGGTGTATTTTTATGGGTTCCCCCTTATGGGGTCCCCAAAAATCAAATGCTTGTTCTAGTGGCCGGAGTCGACGTAAGAGGATGCATTAAAAAGCCTTTATGCGAGGCACCTGACCTACGGTAGAGCCCCACCTAAAGATAGCAGAGAGTTGCCTATTGAATCAATGTCAACAGAATTAAGAAACAAGCATCCACGCATTCCCTCTTAGTTTGCATACACTAAATGCACTGTACAATGTGTGCAAGCTTTCTGTGTTTATGTTGGTATAAATAGGGATTACCTTCGCCAAAGTTAAACAAAAAATAATCTCTTTTGTTTGCTCCTGGTTTGTTGGTGAAATTATCGATTTTGATTTGAATTCAACTTCCTGAAGTGGCAAATACTTGAAGCTACATATATGTGCATATACAATTGTGCAAGTTCAATCTGATGTGTTCTCTTATAGTGTAGTCAGTAGGCCTACATTAAAAGTGTTTTACAGGCTTTGATAAATCGCATACAATATTACAAACATACAGATCGTGATTGTTGCTGGTTTTGTACCTCTTCACTCTCCTAATAGTCCGATTTGTTTTAATGCCAATCATTATCTTCCTGAATTTAATTATTCCTTTTTTCAGAGAACATGTTGATAAATTTCCAGAAGCATTTGTTGTGTTTTCCTATGAGTGGAGGGGGACCATGCGGGGAGGGAGAGCAAACGCCTATATATATATATATACATATACATATATATATATATATATATATATATATATATATATATATATATATATATATATATATATATATATATATATATATATATATATATATATATATATATATATATATATATATATATATATATATATATATATATATATATATATATATATATATATATATATATATATATATATATATATATATATATATCCCTCCCCCTCGTAGTATACCCTAGGTAAAGTGATGACCATATAGCAATTGCAATTCCTCCCGAATTATTTTGAAATGGAATCAAAATTTAAAGTTGTTTTTAATAATGAAATGTAAGTAGCATTGATTGAGATAAGACTGACAAAAGAACAAACATTTTATATCACACGCTTCTTAAGCAATACATTGCTGTAATGCAGAAGTTCACGCTATGTACGATATATAAACCCTGGGAATAAATGTTTTCAGCACTACTAGTGGAACCGTATGTATGAACCTGTATGTACATCCAAGGACGGCAGTTTCTGTTCAGTTGAATTACCTCAGAATATCACGGACAAGATATCCAGGGCTTGGGTATACTGTACATTTGATTTTAAGTAAAAGATATAAAAAAAATGTAAAGATATAATGCAAACCAGGCTGATGTAAACTAAATAAAAGTACTGTAAACACCACATCTGTTCCTTGTCAGTACTATGAGATGAAGTAGGCCTAAATGAGTGATTATACAGAATGTAAATGCAAAGAATATTGGAGGTAAAATACTACACAAAGTTTTCTTTTTTGATTCAAACCCGTTAACAAGACTTTTGAACTTTCAATGCATGTGTATTTTTTAAAGATACATTATATTTAGTTTATCTTTATTTCTCCTGTGATAAACATACTTATCATACATCATACAGTGATTTACCATGCATGCACACATATAGCACTTATAGTACAAGATTGTCCACAGAGAGTTATACATGAATCCACTGACCATGCTGTCTATTGTTGAAAAGGAAAACATTGAATGTATTTGCTTCTTTGAAAACAAAAATCGAAAAATTCCGCTGTGAACGAACTTCTTTTCAAGGTCTTTGTCATGATGAATGCACTGAGGCGTATCGTACCGTACGTGTATACAAGTAAAGTTAGTGTGTGTGAAGTGTATGGCATTTGACCTTGTCTGTGTTGTGTTGGTAAACATAACAAGTTGTGCGTTGCATTTGGGGGGTGTTTGGTTGGGTCGGCGACAGGTCAGCCTCCATCGTACGACCAGGACATTAGGCCTTTATGACATACCCTAACCGTGTACGGGCTCAGTACGGTTGCCAAGGTGGCGGGAAACTATCATTACAGTCCATGAGATATGATTTATGAATACTTACTTGTGTCGCCTCAGCCAGTCGGTGAAAATTAATGGTACTCATATATGTTGGAAACTATTATCTAATACACAACATATTTAAAAAAAAACAATTCTGTCTAGCATTTGTTGAAAAATGAGAAAGAAAGAATTTCACCCATTGACTGCAATGATAACTGACTGTTTGTTTTCCCCTTTGACTGAAGTTTGAGATCGTCAAAAAAGCATTGTTACATCGCCGTGCATCACAACATTCCCGGATGTCCGACCTCCAGAATCTAGCACGTAGCAGTATAGCAATTGTTTTTTCTCTTTCTGGTTAATATGAATATTCAAGTGACCTTTGCCCTCAAGCCATTTGTGGGCTATGGAGGCATGAAGTTTATGAATCTGTTGTAGATAAAATATCTGTAAAATTCTCAAAAACAAGCACCTTCACTTTTCAGGCTAACGCTCCTTTAGCAATTACTTGCTTATTCTTCAACACTATCCACTGACTGTAATTGGTAGAGCACCCGCTTTTCAGCCGGTACGTCGCTGGGTACGTATTCTGGCCAGGTCATACCAAAGTCTTAAAATATGCTGCTCTCTCGCTTGGTGCTCATCATAAGGGAACGTAATAGTACCTGTTCGGAGTAACGACTGCTGCGCAATGATAAGTGTGTGGTTAAGAATAGTCCTCGGGACTTGTGAAAGTTTTCAGTTTGTGAGACGATGATGGGTTTCAATATATTTTAATGCAATTCTTCCTGTGCCTTTATAAAGGGAGTCAGAGAATGTGAGGCAGCCATACTGTATATTGATATTGTTTTCGTTTATTTCAGTCTTCTAGAGCAACCACTCCAGATGCAACTGGAAGTCCCCAAAGATTTTACATCGCCCCTGATTCCCCTTGCCACAAGCCCTACACAGAGACAGCTCATTCCACCGGGGGCTCACCCGTACACAGACAGTACAGAGACACCATCTACAAAGTGAGACGGCACTCTGGTACAGCGTCACCGCTGCATCGCTCGTACACAGATGGTCTTCAGGAGTATGCTAACAACAACAGGACGAGTCAGGAAGACTTAAGAGCTCAGTCTGATACTGAAGGTTTGTAGCAGTGTTTTTATTTTATGGGCCCATGAATTTTGAGGTCTCTAGATGGCCTACAAAAGCATCTTAAAGAAGCTAGATGGCAACCGAAAAGTACATGGGCATATTTTATTCGAACGCACTTTTGTGCACGTGATGGTACTGAAAACCTTTGATATGAATGTTCAAATTAATCATAATCATTTCTTATGAATACATAAGTATGTTGTCTGTACCACCTACTCCTCATCCAACCTTTGGGAGAAGTGGTCCTCGGATGAGGACGTTATATGGTAGTCCCAGCGGCAGGAAAGTCACCCATACCTGGTTATATGAATACTATTCGAGAAGAGAAGCGTAAAAACATGGTATACATCACTTCCCCTCCGCTTCCAGTCAAGTTCATGACGCTTATCTCCAGCTGCTGCCACAGTATTTGAGTGGTCATTGTAAAGCGCTTTGACTATGCATGGAGTGTAGAAAAGTGCTATTGAAGAACTTGGTATTATTATTATTATTATATGTTGGCAGTACAAATGATACACACCACAATCACAGTTGGAAACATCTACTGTTCCCACAATTATAACAGCGAGAATTCTTGGGAAGAATTTTGTTGTTTCATAAAAAACAAAAAAACATAAATCAAATCAATTTTTTGGGGGGTCAATAAGTGCTCTAAAAATGTCCCCTATGGAATTGTGCAATGCATATTATATTAAATTACAAAAGAGGGGAACATATATAAAGATGTATTTACTACATTAATATTATTTCTGTCAGGATTGTTTGTGGGAAGATTTTTGACACCTTTATTCAGAATCGTGGAAAATTTTATAAAGAATTTCAACTCTGACCTCGATATTCCGAGACAGCAATTTTATATTCCAACTATGACTTTGATATTGCGAGACTTGTTCAGCTCTTGACTGTTTATTTATTTGCCGCTTGTTTTGTTTTATCGTTCAGATTCTTCCGAGCACAATTGGAGGCAAAGGCTCTTCAGGAGAACGTCTAGTGCCCTACTTCGATGGAAATTCCGCACTGCTCAGGAAACCGCCCTCACTGTCTACCTGACGTATGTAACATTACCTTGGCACCGAATCATAGCAGGTATATCAACTCTTTGTTTTATAGTGTTAGGTTGAGAGAGTGAGGTACATCAGCTGTAATGAGTTTCTCACAAACTGAGCCTCCAGTGTGTGGGAGTCTGAAATTAAAATCATTAAGTCTTATGAATCTCGGTTGCAAATTCTTGGTTTGACCACGCTTGAGTTGAGAAGAGTACCTGGCAATATGATTCAGGTTTTTAAGTTCCTATCTGGTAGTGATGCTTTGACTTCCTGTTATTTCTTGCATGTTTCAGCTAATCCTCATGTGACACGTGGTAACAGTTTAAAGTTGACCAAAGACTTCTCACGGATAGATATTCGGCGTTTTAGCTTTTCGCAAAGAGTTGTTAATGAGTGGAATGTTTTGCCTGAGTGGGTAGTTAGCTCCAATTCTGTTCAAAATTTCAAGGTCAACATTGATAAGTTCTTTACTAATTCTGGGCGTCTTTGATTTTTTTTTTTGTGGTGGTGGTGTTTGTAGTTTGCGCTTTTTATGAGGTGACTCTAACCCCTCTTAGCCTGTAATCTTGTTATGTAATTATGTTAAGTCTTGCTACAAATCTTTAAACAATTTTTTTTCTTTCAAGTTGTAAGAATTGTTTCTGTGGGTATGACCTGAATAAGACTGAAACAAATTGAAGTAGATTGCCCAGAAGTGTCTATAATGCAAATGGAAAATATTTATTAAAAGTGAGGAAGAGATTTGGGGATAAAAACTTGAGTGGGCCTAGGATTTTTGAGACATTTTTGGGGGGATGGGGTGAAATTTCCCAAATTTGAGGCAATTGGCAGATAGGCATGTTGGAATTTTCAAGTGGGTGCAGTTATGCATTCACAGAGAGCTCAATTTTAGTTGAAAGCTGGTGTGACTTTGGCAATGTGTAAGGTATCTTATGGAGACCTGCTTAATTTCATTTTGTAAATAAGCCATAGAGCAGATTCATCTGGGGTTTCAACCAGTGGCATAACTACAGGAAGTCTTACCCCCAGGGGGACCCTTGTCCTTTAGGGGACTCAACCCCATTTGTATGAAAAGTTTTGGGCACTTACGTTTTCCAAAACATCACATTTTAGAATTTCCAAAGTTTTTCTTGTAATAATAATCTGTATTAATGTTAAAATCTTTTTATCTTCTTGTTCTCGGGGAAAAATGTTTCGGTCAATTATTAAAACATTTTATTTTACAACGGTTTTTAGAACTCTTGTATGGAGTTTGTTCGGAGGAGATGGAACTTGTAAGTACAGCCCTTCATAAAAGCATAAGTAACGCTTTCTACTCCAAGGCAAAACACGGCGGGAAAGCCAGCCTACCTAACGCGCCAAACAGAGTTTATCTTAGCACCATAGTTCCACCCTCCATCAATTTGTAAGTTGGAGACCGCATTGCATGTAGTGCTTTAGCATGATTGGTGGAGGTTTTTTTTATGGGAATAGTCCCGTGAGTTTTCATTTTCATACACTGTATGATCAGAGGACTGGTAAAGAAATAAATTAGTGTAAAAACCATGCTGTCTTAAGGCCGTTACACACTGAATGCGACATGGCGAGCGATTTTTTAGATAATCATACAGGAAACAAATATTATAAGATGCTTTGACTTTTTGCTTACACACGATAAATTTTACAATTGAGGCTTTCTGATGATGCTGAAAAATTTGTTAGAAATGCTTTTTTGTTCAAACTGTGAAGACATTTGCTTTAGTTTGGCGCGATTTTCTGTCGTGACGCGAATTTTGCTGTAATGGGTGTAGAAAGGCCCTTTCAGTCAATTTTCAGTTATCATCTGAATAGCCATGCGATGACGATCCTTCTCTGAAAACAAGAGTTCAAAATGTTTCTTTTCCTTTATTTTATTCAATTTTGTTTAAAAAATTGCTCACCATATCGCGTCCGGTGTGTAACGACCTTTATTCCGCATTGGTGTTATAGCATTTTAAAGACTTCACCAATGTGTTGAAAAGTGACCTCGCTGTGTAAAAAAGTGGTGTTATATAAAAGCAGATCCAATACAATATTTAGGAATTAAAAAATATTAAAAAATTATATATATATATATATATATATAAATATAGAATAAGCGTACATCTATCATATATATATATATATATATATATGTATATATATATGTATATATATATATATATATATAATGTTTATATATATATATATGTATATATATATATATATATATATATATATATATATATATATATATATATATATATATATATATATATATATATATATATATATATATAAATACCATTCTTTTATGTAGAGCGTAAGGAGATGGGCAAAGCATGTTCTTGTGAAGTTTGTGCTATACCCCATTTCAAAATTAAATTTAAAATGTTTTTTTCAATATTGAGAAAGAGGCAATTATTTTTACATGAGGAAATAATCATCTTTAGGAGGAATGGTCCTTTAATCATTCATGGGTTTGCACATTCCTCCCAAGCATATAATGTATATTTATATTTAGGCTTAGCCAAGGACTAATCTGATTCACATCACTAAATAGCAGTTATGTGGCTTGAGCCCCAGATGAATGACCTATCGTGTACAAGTGTAACAGTAGCTGGTTGCTAACAAGTGAACTGTGAATAAACTATGAAGATGCTGTCAGTTAAGAAGGTATAGATTACTGTGTTGTGTATGGTGTAACAATAGCTGGATGCTAGTCAATGAATTGTGAAGTCTCTTGGGTTGAATGGTGTATATTACCCCTCATTTGAAAAAATCAAGGATGCCGGGTTGGAGGGGTCTAATTAAGGGCCAAAAATTCCAATAAAATACATACAAAATTGTCTTTGGGATCTGCAATTATGCACAACACTCTTATAAATGTTCAACCTTCTCTGTCAAATGGTATCGCAGATGGTTGTCATTAACAAGTTGTAAAGTTGTTGACGAACCATATCATTATATGACGCCACCGATGTACATGGACAGATGGACAAAACATGTTCTTGTTGAGTACATATCAAATATCAAACAAAAATATTTCCAATAATTTAGAAAGAGGTCTTTGAAATACAATAAGGGTGTTTCGGCTAACATCATGAGGTCACATGACTTTGTTTACATCTCCATTTTGTAGGAAAGACTGCCATCTGCTGTACACTTACATACGTTTGCATGTTGTTATATAAGATTACGTTTGTAAGTAGAATGCCGGAATCATGCTGTGCCATTGATTGCACTAACTAATAGACGTGTTTAGAATCCACTGATTAAGATTACTTGAAGGACTTGGAGGGTAATTTTTTTCTTGGAAATTACACTTTATATTAAAAAGTTGATTCAATTGGCCAGTTCATTTTAAGCAGCGTGTGTTTATATGCTCAACACGTGTTTTACATGCCCAGCGTGTGTTTTTATCACCATTGTTTTGGATCAAGTCTGTCTGTTTTACGTGTGATGGGAAATATCCTTATTTTATTGGTGCAACAGAACATTGAAATTATTTTCTCTATTTTCACCAGTGCAAATTTGACTTTCATTAGTGAATTTTAAAGTAACCTTTAAAATTTATTTCAATATTTTTTTAAGAACAGATTTTAACATTTTAGTCCCCAGCAAAAGCTCAGATTATACAGAAATATCAATTTCAATATCATTTGCAAAGTATGCAACTTTATAATTACAGAATTAAAAAAAACAAAAATATTTCAATGGTTGAACTAGCAACAGTTTAAATCATGGTCACTGCGCATGTCGCGATCTTCTAATCAGAAGATCTCACGATTAGGAATGTGGATCGGACTGTAAGATTTCAACAAGGTTTTTCTGTCTTTAATAGTCTTCTATCATATAAAAGAATATTCCTGTGCGTGATGAAAATCTGTTGCAATAGATTTTCAGTCCAAAATCCTTAAAGCCTACAAAGTTGAACAAAATCATCACATAAAATTACTCATCAATAAACAAACAAAACCTTTACTGTTAAATACCATCCTATTTACTTCAAGACAGACACATTGACCTCAGGGGAATACTTTTGTCCTTGTGTTGAGTGTGAAAGTTAGTGCAGCTGCAGTGAAATTTGTTAACTATTAATGTCAGATTATGACCATGGAAAGTGGGACGAAGTGTGTGGAAGTCCCTGGTGTAATTGCTAATTGCTTGTGCTGGATTGTGGTTTCTGTTGTGAGCAATATAGACCCCGACAGATTTAAGGTTCTATTGGGGCTTAAGACACAAAATGTATTGCAAGGTTTAGACTTAATGGGAATGTCCTGAAGGGAATATTGCCATCAAGTTTAATTTAGATTAAAATAAAATAGGAGAATTATAGAAAAAAGATTCATAAAACAACATCTTTCCTTAGGAGAACCGGTCCATTAATCATTCACAGTTAATGCACACATCACCTCAGGCATACAACACACAACTATTTTATTACCAGTTTGCAAACAAATTTCTCCCACTAAGACACTTAACACGGATGAATGAATTCAATCACAAAAATGCCCTGATTACTCAGCGCTGGTTTCTGTAATCTGGCTTCAATAACCTTGGGGTACTTGATTCTTGGGCATGGGAATGACAGATGAACAATCATTGTTTGGAGTGGGAAGACAATACACTGAACAGGAAGTCGGGTTGGTAATTGCCATACCTGAGTTTTCAGGATTAACTCGGGTGTCGGGTGGGGGTAGGTTTAAAGAGAAACTTTACGGCATGTAACAAAAGCAATGTGGATATCTTATTCCATTTAGGAATTATTGTACTTCAAAGACCTCTTTCTAAATTATTGGAAACATCTTTGTTTGATACTCGATATTTACTCAACAAGAACATGTTTTGTCCACAGAAAAAGATTTTTGAATGCTTTCCTCACCATTTTGTTTCTTTTAAAGTCCTCTTTCATAAAGGATGTACTTGCTTGACCACTGAACTAATCCGTTAACAGGGATTTTCACCAAGTTGTTTCTTGACTAATCCTCTATCATATTAGTGGAATTGTAAATTCACAGGAACATTCCTAGTTGCATTAATATGCCTATGCAAATCTACATCACACATCATTACCTTAAGCACAGTGTAAATGCAATTGTGAGAGTGGGAAGGACATGCCTTTTCTGATGATGCATTATTCGAATGAAAATATGCTATCAGACATCGCTACTTTAAGCGCAGTATAAATGCAATTGTGGAGTGGGAGAGGCATGCCTATAATGAAGTTGCATTTATGCATATGCAAATATGATATCACACATCAGTGATTCAAGCAAAGTGTAATTTTAGTTGTGGGGTGGGAGGGGCATGCCTATTCTGAATTTGCATTTATAAATATACTAGCACAGATCACTACTTCACTGTGAGCAATTATGGGGAGGGAGGGGCATGTTTTTTCTGAAGTTGCATTTCATGGAAATATACAGTACTAGCACACATCACTAATTCAATGGGAGTGTTAATGTAATTATAGGATGGGAGGGGCATGCCTTATCTGAAGCTGCATTTATACATGTGTGAATATACTAGCACATATCACTTCTTCAAGGTGAGCAAGTATGAGGTGGGAGGGGCATGTCTTTTCTGAAGTTGCATTTATGCATATGCAAATATACTAGCACACATTACTAATTCAACAGGAGTGTAAATGTAATTATAGGATGGGAGGGCATGCCTTATCTGAAGTTGCATGTATGCAATATGCTATTGCACATCACTAATTTAATGGGAGTTTAAATGCCATTATGGGTTTAGAGGGGCATGCCTTAACTGAAGTTGCATTTATGCAAATATACTATTGCACATTACTACTTCAAGCGGATTGTAAATTCAATTGATGGCCCTTTCTCAAGTTGCATTTATACAAATATATATCACTTCAAGCACAGTGTAATTTCAATTGTGGGTGGGAGGGGCATGCCTCTTATGGCATTGCATTTATGCATATGCAAATATACCATCACACATCACTACTTGAATTGGGAGCAATTGTGGGTGGGAGGTGCATGCCTCTTATGGCATTGCATTTATGCATATGCAAATATACCATCACACATCACTACTTGAATGGATAGCAGTTGTGGGTGGGAGGGGCATGCCTCTAATGACATTGCATTTATGCATATGCAAATATACCACCACACATTACTACTTGATGGGGAGCAATTGTGGGTGGGAGGGGCATGCCTAATTTGATGTTGCATTTATGCATATGCAAATGTTACATTACACATTTCAAAGGAGCATATTGTGTGGGGGTACATGGGTGGTAGTTTTCCCCCCATGAGATCACCTTGCCCCCTGCTTGCCCCCAGAAAATTTTGTAAAGTTACACATTTTATTCAATTTCTAGGCTTTTGCACCCCACCATGAGACAAAATTGCCCATCTCTTGCCCCCAGAGCAAAATCCTGGCGCCCCCACTGATGGTATAATGCATTGGTCTCTTGGGGTTAGATAGACATGGCTGACATGGTGTACACCTGATATTCGTAGATTTAGTGTTTAATGGTGGAGGTCATTTGGCTCATCATCGTCATCATCATGGTCACCTCTACTGCCACCCCCTCACACCCCCACTACCACCCGCACCCCACCACCACCACCATTAATCTTGTTATGTTATCTTGTTATGTTATCTTGTTATGTTAATGTATCTTGTTACGTTATCTTGTTATGTTAAACAAATTGGTACAAACAACATGTTGACATCTTATCCCGTTAGGTGATTATTGCATTTCAAAGAATTCACTTGTGTGTAGAAAAGTGACTGGTGCAGTAAGTCTAAAGCTAAATCCATCTGAGTTGTTAGGCTCATTGAGCCAGTGCTTATCCCGGTTTCCATGGTGCAAGTGGATGAGAGTACATGACTTCCCGTGGTTGGGACACCAATAGATTAAATGCCAATAGATTAGTTAACTCCCCAGCAGTGCTGGTACTCATTTTACAGCTGAGTGGACTGAAGCAAGTAGAGTAAAGTTTTCTTGCTGAAGGACACAATGCAGCGCTTACGACGGGAATCAAACTCGGTACCTCTCGAATACAAGCATGGCTCCTTTACCACTGCACCTCTTATAAGCAAGTCTACTTCAGCAAAATTCATGGAAATATTCCTTCTATAAAACTTAAAGAATATTTTTGTGTGAAAACCATGTTGGCGTCTTATTTTGTTTTAAAGTTGTTATGTTCAAGATATTTCCAGTGACTTTGCAGTGTGATGTCATAATGAGGCTGCCCAGAACAAAAGTTAAGGAACGTATACCTTGGAATTTATTGAGAATATTCTCTGATGTCATACACGCACGGTGAAAAATAATCCAATCACCCATCACCAATTTAAACAAAATGCACCAGTGAGGATTTAAACTACCTTTACTTGGTAGTATCTTCAAATTCCGAGAAATTTTTTTTCGCCATCTTGGCACTGAGAGAGAGTTAAATCCTCCTTATGTGCATGTGTGAACCAGACCTAAATTTAATAGACCTTCAGCAAGTGACAAAGTTAGGGGAAACCGGGGATCGAGCCCCTCCTTCTTGGTGAAAATGAGAAACACATATTTTTTGGCGAAATAAACAGTGCAGTTAAACAGTTTTAATTGTGTATATTGTAATTTATTTTGATTAATACAAATAAAGATTTCTTATGTTTTTTTTATTTCATTGTAGACGTACTTGAAGTGAGGAGGAGACCAATCTTAAGCTAGCAGAGTGTCATGTGACCACCATCTCAGGTACATTGAACATTTCTTAGAAAGTATTTTTACATGAAGCTCCAGTGGAGTCAGCGAGTTTTCAGAAGTGGTACGACAGTACAATTGCAGAAAAGACGACAGAATTGCTACAGAGACAGCATCTTTGCTAGAAAGATGCCAGCTTTAAATAAGGGTGTGATTAGGCGATAGGGGAGTGGTTAGGCTATAGGCGAGTGGCTATGCTATAGGGAAATTGTTAGGCTATAACGCGAGTTGTTGGACTATAGGAAAGTGGTTACAATATAGGGGAGTGGCTTGGCTATAGTGGAGTGGTTAAGCTGTAGATGAAAATATTGGAAATAAATCTCCTTTTTGAGTTCTCGATTCTGCCAAATATGGAATGAGCATGACCAGGGTTCATGGACTAAAAGCTGACAATTGACTCTGGACCATCAGGTTCCTCTATTGTATAGTAGTTGGGTGGGTGGGGGAGGGGTAGGTGGCTTGTGTGAAGGGTGGTGAGTGGGTATGGATGTGATTAAGAATAGGGTTTTTTTTGCAGGTGCTTGCCATTTCATTCCAAGTACCTTCTTCTAAATAAATAAAATAAAATAAAACTTAAGAAATATTTGCAGCTAATTGTGAATGGAAGAGGGAGCAAAATAAGCATTGTTTTTGGTTGTTTGACCAGCACAGTTGATAAATTAGTGGAGGGAATGTCATTCCTACCCTCCCCCCTGCCCTTCCCCCCCTCCCCCCCCCTGCCCTTCCGGCGCCCCCTTCTTCATGTACACATCTTAAGGTGCATCTCTGTTTCTGGAGTCCAAAAAGGAACTGTGCCAATGCAATTTCATCAATTCCACAACTTTTAGGATTTGATTTTGTACAATTTTGTTTGGGTTTAACATAGCTGGAGGTGATTTTGATATTTACATTTTTTTCAAGCTTTGATACTTACCAATCAGAAGGATTAAGTTTTCAATAACTTTAGTAATTCAGCAGGTGACATTTTCTTCATGTGCTTTTGTATTCCATGAAGTACTTTATAGAGTGTAAATTTTGTGTGTCAGAAAATTGAATTCAATTGGTTTTCAATCCTTCTATAAAGGTTTTAAAAGTTCAAAACCTTAGAATTATCTAAAGGTATTTGGGCATAGATAAGCTGAATTGCTTTAATAGCCATCGTGCGCTAGCAAAACATTTCATCCAAATCGGTTAAACATTGATCACTTTACAGCATTTTGAAATATCAAACCTCAATTCACATATTTTATGCAAACATTAAGTCTAAGCCTCAAAATACATTTTGTGTCTTAACCCATACACTACCAGCACTTTTTGGAAAAGCACTTGGGATGCCAGGTCACAGATGGTGTACCCAAAACGGTGATAACATCACCACGTGGTAGAGTAAGGGTTAAGCACAGGCTGATTATTGAAGGGTCCTCTGTCTTCCGAGCAGCAAAGTTGGGCTCATTCTGCTTCAGTGACCCAGTGGGCCACACACCGGGACCATACTGCATATATTTTAAGTTGGCACACTTGTTGCGTGTTGATTAACCCTTACTTTACTTGCACTTTTTTTAAACGCGCTTGGGAGGTGTGGTCACAGATAGTGCACCCAAAACAGCGATAATATTGCCACGTGGTAAAGGTTAAAGCCCCAACACAATCTAAAATCTGTCGGGGTCTATATTGCTCACAACAGAACCACAATCCAGCACAACAACTACACCAAGGATTTCCACACACTTCACCACACTTTCCATTGTCATAATCTGACATTGATAGTAAACAAATTTTACTGCAGCTGCACTGACTTTCACACTTAACACAAGGACAAAAGTATTCCCTGTGGTCAAAGTGTCTGGCTTGAAGAAATAATTTACAAATAGGATGGTATTTAACAGTGAAGATTTTGTTTGTTTATTGATGAGTGATTTGAAGTGATGTTTTTGTTTAACCTTGTAGGCTTTGAGGATTTTGGACTGAAAATCTATTGCAACAGATTTTCATCATGATTGTTAATTGTGATGTATTACAGGGCGTGGTACATGTATTTTCTTTTGTAAATCCTTTGTATTTTAAATGTGTTTCATAATTCTTAGAAGTGGTGCAGCAAATTCTGATCAAAATTGATTGAGTCTGTGTTGTGCCTTTGCAGAAACAAGACTTTCCCATTATTTCAGTGACTAGAATTTAAGAAAGAAATTTAGGGAATTACATTCTGAGTTGTCTGCCCAGTCATACATCACAAACTTCTCATCAATTAACCCTTACTCTACCACGCAGCAAAATTATCGCCATTTTCAAACCGCCTTTTTCTAAAAATAAAATCGGGACCTTACCAAAGCCGTATAGTATCATTTTAAAATACTCCAATATTTCTTTCACAAAATATAACTCCTTTATGGGTCATATTACAGAGTTTTGAGAAAAAGTAGCTTGAAAATGGGTCAAACTCAAAAATTGACCAAAAAAATCTCACAATAACTTCAAGATCACCTTTTTGCTTTAAAATCAAACATGCAAGTCCTAAGACATGATATTATTGATTTCTGGTCTAAGTTTTATCTGTAATCTTTTGTTCTGCAAAAATTTTTTCTTCAAAATTGCATGAATTTCTGCCATTTTTGACCCTAATTTTTCAAAAAATTGTGCACCAAAACCGTACATTGCACATGTTTTGTTGAACCGCCGAAAGTGCTTACAATTTTTTTCATTTGATATATGCATACCCCCTCTGTTTGCATCCTCTCCTATAATATTTAAATTTGACCACAGTATTTTCAATGACTACGTAGTGTTGTGGATGTGAACGACCAGCACGTGAATGCACCAGGTTTGAATCCTGCCGAGATTACTGCGTTGTAATTTTTCTGCTGCGGTTTTCAGTGGTCATTTGACTAAAATCATTTGTGGCGTTTTTTAATCTTTCCCTTCTTGCTAAAAATCATAGATTAGCATCATGGAAAAGGAAATTATTTTAAGAATCTAAATATATAACACAAATCTCTGTTTTAAATATTCACAAGAAATTACACTTGTGCAAAGATTGACCCATTTGAAGACCAAATGTAGCCAAAAATTGCTTAATTTGCATATTTTTGTTCAATTTTTCCTAATTTGACTTTCATTACTCAAAAGATCAATATCTTAGCTTCCATTCAAACCAAAACTTGTAATGAAAAGAAAAGTTATCAAAAAAGCATAGAAGAAAGAAAGGAAAAAAAAGTTATGAAAATTGTGCTGGCATTTTTTCAAATCCCATAGGGGTTAAAAATTGATTAAACTTTAATGAGCCATACTTACAAACTAAGAGTTTTTTTCTTCAAACTTCAAAAGCTGATCTGTTCAAGAGATGTTGATATTCTTTTAACCAATAGAGGGATTTCATCACTCAACTGGACTTCATTTTGCAGGGCAGTGGCGTCGTTGCGTTTCACACGTCTTCACACATGCTCAGTCTCATCACACGTACAACAAACATACTACATGCTAACCTACTAGTACCAGTTTAGCGAACTTTACTAATTGCATTTTTTTGTTTTGTTCTGATTTTACTTCATATTTTCCTTAAGTTTTATATTTTCACCGGGTATATGAAGAGTAACTTTAACACCAGCTAATTGTTTGTTATACTCAGACAAAACCTACATACCTGATATAAAGTGCTCGCTGCAAATCCTAGTGTGAACTGTGGGTTAAAGCCGTCGCGTCGTACAGCAGAAACCTACTTCGAACGTCGATCAAAATCAGATGGAAATCAAGAAAATGTCTGCCAATTCTCCCGCACACACCTGATATTAGTGCAACCAACGGCACAGCAAGAATCCGGCATAATTATCTTACAAAAATAATCTTATATAACAACATGCAAACGTATGTAAGTCTAATTAAGTGTACAGCAGATGACTGGTGTTTTCCCACAAAATGGTGATGTAAACAAAGTCATGTGACCTCATGACATCAGCTAAAACACCCTATATAGAAATTGCTGTATGTCCACAAGCAGCAATTTGTACTCATCACATTTTGGAAGCCTTAAATATTTTTGAAATCCATAGAAGGATAATATTTGAATGATTTGTAATGGTTTTTGTTATGAAGGCAAAAATAGACAATTGTTTTTTGTTGCAAATGAAACACTAACAGATGTCTTTTTAAAAAGAAAAAATGGAAATTAAGTTATATTTGAGAAATTGATCTTTATTTTGAAAAATTGTCCTTGAATGTGAAAAATTGATCTTGATTTTAAAAATGACTACTCTTGTTTTCGCATAATTTAATCTTAGTGTTAACTTTTATTTCACAATTGTGTAAATACCATAAACGGAGGAAGTTTTCAGTAATATTTTTGCATTTTCACTTCCAATTACAAAGTAATTCCAAACATTTATTATACAGTTTATCTTAAGAAAACTTTACAGGAGCCTTTTAATTGATATAATTGGTGATATTTGTGCAGTATAAATGTAGAATTATGTTTGGCGATTGTTACATTATTTTGTATTGTTTGTAAAACATGCAGGGCTAGCGGATTATAGTTCAGTAGTCAAGAATATTCCTTTTAAGGATTAGTTCAGGGATCAAGCAAGTCTTGTATGAAAGATGACTTCATTGTGAAGAATGCATCCAAAAACCTTATTTCCGTTATAAAGGAGATATTGAAGAAGTTTGGTATAATTTGTTTAGAAACGACTGAAATCAGACTACTTGTGACATCACAGCCTCAGATTCCTCAAAGTCTTTATGCATTCTAAACAGCTTCTATTTTCAAAATGGATTTCTATTGTCAAAATGGACTGGAATAAAGCCTTCACATTACCATTATGCTCCTTTTTTGGTACTTCATAAACTCTGTACCAGAATAGCAAACAAAAAAATTGTTTGCTATTCTGGTCCATTTTGAAATGTATTTTGAAAATAGTTTCTATCATATTTTGTCGTGCAATTTTGTTGCTTAAAAACCATTAGATAGGTCAGGAAAGTAGTAAAACAGAACCTTGTAGATGTAATTATAATTTCCAACCTGAAGAATGTTAAAAATAGAAGGGGAAAATAATTCAAATACTTAAAAACTTTAAAGGGGACATAAAGTCTGACAAAATCCTAATTTCATATGATAGAATTGAAAATGACAAATGTATTGACCAAGTTTCATAACTCCTGAAGCAATCTGACACATTTTTTGTTATTATTAAAAACTTTAATGCTACTACTTAATAGTACCATGGGAGTTACCATTTGATTTCAAAACATGCAGATTATGATGTCATCAGCCCAGCAGGATGTTGGAATGCTTTGTATTCTTTATAATCTACCTTAAGTTTTCTAGCTGATGAAAAATTGTTTTTCGTAATGGTCAAGGACATTTTTGTGTACACATGAAATTATCAAAACATGCTGTTAAAACTTTGTGTCACATCATTTTGGAATAAAAACTTTAATAACATTTATAATGAAATACATTCAAATTTTCAATACAGAATTATGTCCCATATTAACTTGGATAAATTATGTCATCATTTGTATCCTCTATCATAAATAATGATTGTATCAAACTTATGAAATATTTCAATACAGAATTGAACAAAATGGCAGCCCCCATGTGTCGTGTTCAAACATGAATAACTTGAGATAGAAATAAGATTTTGCCTTACTGTGTTTGGCAGTTGGTTAAGATTTGTATCCTCTACCATATAAAGTAATGATTTTACCAGACTTTATGTATCTTTTAATTTCCTTTAAAATACATTAACAATTGTTCAGAATGTGATGATGAGGGTGCCAACCTTCCATAGTAGACTTACTACACCAGTCATTTTTACAAAGATAAGACCGGAGCTTTAAACTTAAATACCTTTTAACAGAATAAGATATTGAAGTAGTTTCTTCACCATTGTGTTTCTCTTAAAGCCCTCTTGGATCTAAGATAAACTTGCTTGACCACTGAACTAATCCTAAAGAGTACCAGTTTGAATAAATAAGTTGTAATGAATTATGATGCATATGTTGCTATGGTGTAGACATTCCGTGGTGCATAAGAATTTCAGAACCAAAGATGCATTTCTCTTTGCACTATGTAATACTTGATACAATGCAAAATGAAATTAAAAGTTTAATTGTTTGAAAATTGTATCTAATTATGAACATGTTGTTCCAAGATGGTTTTTGTGCTTTTGATATGTAATCGCAATTTTATTTAATTTTTAGGGGCTTTGATCAGATTTAGTGGGTTTGAGACATTAAAACTTGGCATTAGAATAATGATGATATTAATTTGTATTAACACTAATTTTCAGAGTTGTTGACTCGAGTCACTGACTTGGACTCGAGTCCGACTCTAAGAGTTTCTTTTTCTTGACTTGATTTGACTTGCAAACAAATGCCTTGTGACTTGATTTGACTTGCGAACAAATGCCTTGTGACTTGATGATTTGACTTGCGAACAAATACCTTGTGACTTGATTTGACTTGCGAACAAATGCCTTTATTGACATCCCAACAAGTAACTTGACTTGACTTCAAAGAAATATGACTTGGTAACCAGTCTGCTAATTTTGTATAACACATTTAAAAGCACATTACAAATAGAGTCAAACTTGGATAAATGAATAAAACAGTTATAGATAACCATAAAGGACATAATGCATTGCAGTAACCTCTCTTTACACAAGAATGTCATTAGCTTGCTCTAAGGGAATGTAAAGGTGCACAATCCATGCAGCTCTGCCAGGAGTGAGTCCTGAAGTAGGATCTTTGTATGCAAAAGCCCTCTCACCAAGGGTGTTATGCTTAATATGTGGAACATTTAATTTAAACTTTAATTTGAAATCGGAGATCAGAGCAATTTGTTTACAGATCCTGTAAAGGAGCTGGTGGCCAAGAAGTGAGGGTGTATTTTCCTGAGTCTCAAGAATATTCGAACGCACTTTTTGTGCACGTGATGGTAGTGAAAACCTTTGGTACAAATGTTCAAAATAGTCATGATTATTTCTTATGAATTCTGAAGTAAACATGAGGTTTAATCACCATTAGCATATGTGCACTAAATCAAGAAAATTAAAGTATTTACAATCATATCATGGAGCATTATACTGAAAACTGAGGGCGCTTGTTTTTGCAAATTTCACAAATATATCATCCACAACTGATTGATAAACTTCATGCCTCCATAGCCCACAGATGACATGAGAGCTAAGGTCACTTGAATATTCATATTAACCAGAAAATTGTAATACCATTGCATGCCAGATAAGCATTTGAGTTTTGGGGCCCCTAGAAATACACCCTCAATTTTCGGTCTAGTGCTCCTTTAATCATGCATGCTGTCCCTTGGCTCTTGCATGGAATGACAACAAGCTATTGTTTACAAACTTTCTCTTCTTGATCCAGTTGTTGGATCAAGGAGACACATTACCATGTATGAGATAAGCATAGTTAAACACCGGTGTCAGATTTCAGTTAGATGGGTTACAATGTGCATATGAATATAAAAAAAGCTGAATCCATCTTGAGCTAGTGCTTATCCCTGGTTTCCATGGTGCAAAAGCGGATGAGAGCACATTACTCCCCTGGATGGGGCGCCAGTCCATCGCAGATTAACTCCCCAGCAGCGCTGGTACTCATTTTCATAGTGGACTGAAGCAAGTAGAGTAAAGTGTCTTGCTCAAGGACACAATGCAGCGCTCATGACGGGAATCGAACTCTGTACCTCTCGAATACGAGCATGACACCTTAACCACTGAGCCACAGCACCTTTAAATATAAATATAAAAAGATCATTATCTTTCTGTGGTTTGGGACCAGAAATTTAAGGTCATAAAATCTTTCGAGAGGAGGAAATTTGAGTGATTTGTACTAACGGGTAAAACACAGCATGTAAAGTGATCAAAAATGACTTTTTGATCAAAACTCCTAGTGTCAGATATACTCCTCAACCTTTGATATAACCAGATCAGTATGCTATCAATGTTGCCATATCCAAATTTCCACCTTTATATTCCTCCAAGCTGTTACTTGGTATGCATCATGCTTTGCCTGGAGCAAGAACTGGGAAGATTTGGATACGCTTGTGTAGGAATAGACTATTTCAAATCTGGATTAGCAATTTCCAGAAAACTAATTTTAATAATTCACTTAGCAGAAATTCATGTGTCCATTAACAATCTGGGGAAATCAATACTCCGGGATTCTTGGCTGTCAGCCAAAATTAATTTGTGTGTAATAAAACAAACAAGTAAAATGAGAAAATGGAGCTCTTGTCTCTAGGCACCACTTTGATACCAATCCTAGTTACGGGTTTAACAAGCATGAAATAGTGCAATGAGTTCTCCAGTTATAATAATGTCAAGATTTTCCCTACATTCTTGGAAATGTGCAATTTCAAATTTCTATTTGCTCATGCAGATGGGCATACAGGATGTATAAAACTTTGTTGCAGCTTATGTGTTTATTTCATGCTACAGTTTATTATATATGTTGTAGATTGATAATCTTACACAAGTTTTTATGATTTCTTACTTTGTGATAGGTTTTCTATCAGATTGAATATAGACACTATTTTTGTAGTACTTCTGAAAGAATTAAGGGAAATACTCGGAGTATTTAGGGAAATACTCGGAGTATTTAGTGGGATAGCCTGAGTGAGTGTTAAAGGAATATTCCTGTTTATTTTCATATATTCATTTTCATTTATATGATAGAGAAATATTTAAGAAATAATTTGGTGTAAAAATCATCCTAATATCTGTTCTTTTATTTCTCTCATTCTCCCCGTTCCTTTCCTTCCTACCTCTAGAATGATCTGACCTCTCAGGCACATTTTGACCCTCGTTGTCGTGGTGCCGTTAAGCCCTCATCAAACAAACAAAATATCTGTTTCCGTTTAGGAGTTATTGCATTTCAAAGATTGCGCGAGTGTGTCAAAAAGTGACCTCACAGTGTACAGTGTGATGTCATAATGGGAAACCCAAGACAATTTTTCTATAAAACAAAATAATGCTTTAAACTTAAATAATGTAAGGTTGATAAGCAAATCAAGTTCTTACATAGTGTATGCTATACCCCATCTCAATATATAAAAAGGCTTCCAGTAGTTTAGGAAAGGCAATTCATTTTCAAAGAAATACACAGAAATTGTCTTGGATTTGCCTTTATGACATCACACTGCACACTGTAAGGTCACTGTTTAACATATTTATGCAAGCTTTGAAATGCAATGACTGGTTAAAAAAAAAAAAGATTTCAACATGATCGTCACACCAAATTGTTTCTTTCATAGTCCTCGATTATATGTACGAAAATTAATGGGAATATTCCTTTGAGGGAGATTCTCATGAGTATTAAGGGAAGTACCTTGAGTATTAAGGAAAGTACCTTGAGTATCAAGAGAGAGTTTAATATAAATGTGATAGCTACTAGATAGTTTTGGTCTATTTTATGGACTATTCACTGTAGGAAAGTGGGCATAAATAAAGTAAAGAAACAAAATGAACTGGTATTCTGAAGTTTTTTGTCGTTTTGCTGTTGGTTATTATTTATTTGCAAAAGTGTCATGTAAATTTATTTTCTTTATATGCATATTTTGTAAGGCGCATTAGAATAAGTTATTTAGATAATGCGCCATATAAGTGTAATAAACTGAAACTTAAACCTAAATGAGGCAAAATGTGGAGAACAAATATCTTCTTTGTTTCCTTTGAGGGACAGGGACCATAGGTTTTGGGCTTTTCTGGGAATGGTTACCAATCAGGGAAGTAAGAATCAAACAATTTTCCGTTATAAGTATCAAACAATTTTCCGTTATAAGTGGAACAATTGCACTCTCAGCAGGAGTGTAGGGAGGTCACCTCAAAGGGGTGGAAGAATAAAAATAATTTCCGTTAGAAGCGGAAAAATTGGACTGGTAAATTGCACTCCCAGCAGGGTTGTTGGAAAAGTCACTTCTCAGGGGGGCAAGAATGAAAACAAAATATGTTACATCAGCAGAAAAATTGATTTGGTAAATCAAATGTTGCTGTCCATCCTTTCCACAAAATAATTCACAGGATCCTAGCAGAACAACATTTTTCCTGCATAATTTGGATATCATGTTTTATCTTTCTGTCTACAACCAATGGTGCAACAATAGGGTGGGTGCCCATAGCTATGACACCAAGATTGATATGGGCCATCAGATGTGGACCAATGTGCCACATTGCCCACAGGCCCCCAACTGCTCCAGTTACACCACTGTCTACAACCCCATCTTTATGTAAAGCCCCACTTTTTAAGAAATTAGAATGGCTCTAGTTGTTTACAACCCCATCTATATGGTAAGCCCCCCCTTTTGAAGGGATTAGAAGGCCCCCCCAAAGGCTCTAGTTGTCTACAACCCCATTTTTATGGTAAGCCCCACTTTTTAAGGCATTAGAAGGCCCTAATGGCTCTAGTTGTTTACAACCCCATCTTTATGCTAAGCCCCACTTTTTAAGGGATTAGAATGGCTCTAGCTGTTTACAACCCCATCTATATGGTAAGCCCTTACTTTTGAAGGGATTAGAAGGCCCCCAATGGCTCTAGTTGTCTACAACCCCATCTTTATGGTAAGCCCCTACTTTTTAAGGGATTAGAAGGTCTCCAATGGCTCTAGTTGTTTACAACCCCATCTTTATGGTAAGCCCCACTTTTTAAGGGATTAGAAATAGTACAAAATGTTATGAAAGTTCATCAGTATACTACAACACAGGAAAGATTATTCATGCAGCTTTCTTTGTTTTATGATTCCTGTTTATTTTCAGCAAACAATAACAAAGTTATAACTAACGCTGTACAATTTCTGAAAGACCGCCATTAATCACTATGAATATAATCAACACCTGAAAACACTGAAAATACATGAATAAAATAACAACTTGTTTTAGGGCGGCCAATAGAATACTGAGGCCCTAGGGTTAACTAACATGTGGGAGCCCCTTGTATCTCCAAAAAATTATGAAGAGTATTTTATGTATACCATGTTTGCCATTGTCAAGCATGGGGTTTTCACAGATTTTTTCCACTGGTTATGCTTTTTATGATTAATTTCCTTTTTTGATCCCCCTAAATACACTATTTAGGGGCCACCCTGAACATGGGGCAACTTGCTCCTTCCCCTTCCCCCTCTCGGCTGCACTGACCAGCTTCACTTCAATAACTTGTTTCTCAACCAAAGTAAATTTCTTGGTTTGACCATGCTTGATTTGAGAATGAGTACCTGGCAATATGATTCAAGTTTTTAAACTTCTTATCTCGTAGTTATGCTTTGACTTCCTGTTATTTCTTGTATGTTTTAGCTAATCCTCATAACAGTGGTAACAGTTTGAAGTTGACCAAAGTGTTCTCACAGATTGATATTCAGCATTTTAGCTGTCATAAAGAGTTGTTACTTAGTGTGTTTGCCTGAGTGGGTGGTTTGCCCCAGTTCTGTTCACAATTTCAAAGTCAACATTGATACATTCTTTACTAGCTCTGGGAATCTTTGATATTGTGTATTTTTTTTTTTTGTGGTGGTGGTGTTAGTTTGGAATTTTTATTTGACAACTATAACCCTTCTTAGCCTATCAACCTGTTATATCATTTTTCCTGAGCTCACACAAGGTATTCACTTGGTTGGTGCCACGTCACATCCGGGAGATGACGTCATTTTATAGAGTGAAATCAAACTTTTGCGCGATACATGTGGGCAAGTCCGTATGGGTTTACTATGTGCGGTACGTATGGCATGTAAACAAATACAACCGACTGATCGCTTTGTTTTGACTTCAATGCGGGTGAATGCGCGTGGTTGCTATACGGTCTGATGACCTCAGGTCACATTTCCAACTTCTTTTTCTTATAAGATAGACTTGCTTGACCCCTGAACTAATCCTTTAATTCTTGCATGACTTCTAGTGTACAGATGAGTAAGTGTATCAGATTCAGCTACTCTCGTTCAAACAATTGTGGCAGAAGTTTAAGAATAATTGTGGCAGAAGTTTAAGAACAATTGTGGCAGTAGTTTAAGAACAATTGTGGCAGTAGTTTAAGAACAATTGTGGCAGTAGTTTAAGAACAATTGTGGCAGTAGTTTAATAATAATTACTCACAGTAACTATCATACACTAAAACACGAAACCTAACAATAATCACTTGAATAATTAATAATTATTTAATAAATTCTAGTTTCCAAAAATTCCTTTAGAACTCTCTTAGAAATACAAACACCAAGTACAAAAGATTCAACGTTTTGTACAAATTCACTTGCGTGTTAATTAATTTCTTGATAAAAGGTTTGAAAAATGGATTCCAAACAATCACAGAATACCAAAACTTCTCAGAAATATTTTATTAACAATAACAACAGTAATAAGTATCAGAGTATGAGATTGACACCCCTCGTTAATTTATTATTAAAATAATTTATATATTGATTAAATAAAGGCAATGCCAGTTGTGTTAGACAGCTGTGTTAGACCCCCACCTATGCCCCCCCTGGCATATTAAATGGTTACTAAATTATTTTTTTTGCTCACAAATGTATGTGTACTTTACAATATAATTATAGTTGAGTTGATGATTTGGCAGATGTAAACTATAAAACAGTAAATCGTCCAATTCAAAAACTTATCATTAACTTATAAAATTTGATACCATTTTTATTCAAAATGAAATTGTTTTCAATTTTGTACAGAAATTGCATAAAAGAAATTCACACACATAATACTGAATTTAAAATAAATATTGCTTAAATATGAATTCTCGTGAAGATTTACATATTTATATTTTTCTAAAAATACTAGAGAAAAGATTTTGGAAAATGAATTGCAAATAATGAAATGTACGAAATAATAGCAAAGATTGGCAAAATGATGAGTAATTACTGCAATGGTTCTGATACTGCATTATAAATTCAAAAAATTTAACAAAAAAATCAAAATTGCAATGAATGCCCTAAAAAAATCAAAATTGCAATGAATGCCCGAACACACTATTTTACCTTAAATAGCTTAGTTTGTATATCTTTTCAAACCAACTCCTCCAAAAACATGTTTATATTTCTTTGCATACCCAAGACACTTAATTTCACATTCTTTTGAGGCAAGGCTTACTTTGTTTGATTTTTCTTTTTATGCCAAAGACCAATGTTTTAATTGCTATTCATGTCAGTAATGTCATGATCATAGCATACAAACTCCTCCAAAAACATGAACCAACAGCTTTAACCAAACAAACTGAAGAAACTATTCCAAAAACTTTAACCGGACGCTGACGCCAAACCTAGGGGCAGTAGACTTAAAAACCTGCACCTTGACAAAATTCTTCCCCCCCCCTCTCCTTCCTTTGCATAGGATGTTTTGTGCATTACAGGCTGGAAGAAGGTTCATAGATCATAATATTCTTACACCTCTAAATAAGTAACTGTTGATGTCTAGACCCTATAGGCTCACTGTAATTTGTTCTCTTTTTAGAAGTTTTGGCTTCACACCACCCCCTTCAGTGGTGTACCTAAAGGGGGAATTGTCCCACTTCCCTCCCCCTCCACGCACATAGAAATTCACTATGTTGAATTGTTTTCTTTTTTCTTAAGAATTTAGTTTTATACCAGCCATCTAATTAGAGTTAGCAAATTTCTTTAAAATATCTTATATTTTCCTCAAAATTTCTGAAGTTTTCCCTTAAATCATATCCAACATTTCCCTCAAATTTTGGAAGGCTTCCTCAAAATATCTGACTTTCTTGATATTTTTGATGGCTTCGCTTAAAATATCCAACTTTTCCCTCATAATTCCAAAGTATTTCCTAAAAATTCCTGAAGTTTTTCCTCAAAATATCAAACATTTCTCCAAAATTTCAGAAGTTTTTCCTTAAAATGAATTTTCCTGTGGGAAGGGGGTGCGGGTAGATCGGATTCAGATTTTTTTATGACTTGCCCTCTCCTGCAAAAAAGTGTAGCTATGCCACTCCCCCCCCCCCTTTCACAATGCCCTATTGCTTGAACCAAACAATTACTTTCCCATTCATTCCCCTGTGGCATCTCTCAATTACTGTAATAATTATTGAGTCCAAGAACTGGAGAGCCGATATCATTACTCAGACGGTGGATTGGTGTCTGATTTTTTTAATGATCGACCCGCCTCCCCTGCAAAAAAGCATGATACGCCACTTCACACCCCCGACACACCATCCCTTCACAATGCCCTATTGATTGAACCAAACAATTACTTTCCCATTTCTCTGTGGCATCTCTCAATTACTGTAATAAATATTAGGTCCAAGAACTGGAGAGCCGATATCAATCCTCAAACTTGTAGTAAGGGGGTACAACCTGGTAGTCTTCATGTCTGGCTTGGGTGCATGACTGGAACAATGAGAAGGGTCTTTCAGGGCTCTGAGATAACAAAACAAAACATACATGTCAAGAACTTAGTTAATTACAGATTTCCTTTATTAAAATGGCAAGTTCCCTTTAAACTTGGAAATGAATCCTTTATGAAGTTGTCATTTGAAATGAGCCGAAGTTTGTTGCAAGCTTGTGCAAGCATGCTGCAAGCTTGTGCAAGCTTGCGCAAGCAGGTTCCAAGCTTGCAGCATGCTGCAAGCTTGTGCAAGCATGCTGCAAGCTTGCGCAAGCATGCTCTAAGTTTGCAGCAAGTGTGCTGCAAGGAAGTATTTGGAACAAATACTAGCTTGCTTAAGCTCACATTAGCTTGCGCAAGCTAGCATAAAATTGTTTTTTGTTAGCATTTGTTACCTTGTGCAAGCTTGCAGAAAGTTTGCTAGCTTGTGCAAGCTTGCAGAGAGTTTGCTAGCTTGTGCAAGCTTGCAGATAGTTAAGATAAATCTTGTTTTGATATTCATAATATTTTTTTCTTTCAGGTAGCATGCTTACAATACTGTCTTATGTTTTTTCTCATCTAAAAAAATGTCCCTCATCCTCCACACACAAAACAGTGGTATTCCATTTAAATCCAAAATATAAATCAATATTTGCCCATGAGTCGTCAACTTTGAGATCTTCTAATATCTTTTTTTGTATGTACCGTCATGAATTCAGAGGCACACTAGTTGTGCAAAAAATTTCAAATTTCAGTTGAAAAGTGTTGGGGAGGAGTTGAAATATACTTGGCGAGTAGAAGCTCTGGTTTCATTGTATTCACTCCCTAAGTTGCATAAATGATTGGAAAGTGACTTTTTTTCCAACCCTGAACAGAATACTATGATGCCAAAAAATCTTTAGTTATGTTTTGTGAACTGTCCTTTACCATACAGAATATTCATCCGACCATGAATTTGCCTTTAACATATTCTCCTAACAGGAAAACTCGGGTATTTTCAGGTATTTTCCCCTCTTACTGTAGAGGAGCACTGGGGGACAAAAAGTATGGGCGTTGAAAATTTGCAACGTAGCAAATTTTGACACCCTGTGCTTGACGATACTGAATATCATGTAGGTGTGTTAACTTATGCAAACATCCATGTATTCAACTGTCATCATACACAAAGCAAGCAGCATTAATATAGGGCTGACCACTAACATTTGGGCACCCCATAGATCTCAAAAGCCCCCCCCCCCTCCAAAAAAAAGAACTTGTTGTTATGTTTTTTATGTTTCATTTTACCTTTTGGTTCTCCCAAAATATACTCAGGTACATTTGGGGGGTCATAGGGCCAGGATACTCCCTTCCCCCCCCCCCTCCCACTGCTAATACAAAAAGCAATGGATATAAACCTTTACTCTACGAGCACCTTTTTGGAAATGTGCCTGGGAGGTGGAGTCAAAGACGGGGCACCCAAATTGGCGATAATATTGCCGCTTGGTAGAGTAAGGATTAAGTACAGGCAGGGTCCTCTGTCTTCTAGCAGCAAAGTTGGAATTGTTCCACTTCAGTGACTTGGTGGGTCACCCGCTGGGGCCATGCTGCATATATTTTTGAGTTGGCACACTTGTCGCGGGTTGATTAATTAACCCTTATTCTACCAGCACTGTTTTGAAAATGCGCCTGGGAGGTGGAGTCAAAGACGGGGCACCCTAAACACCAATTATATTGCCGTGTGGTAGAGTAAGGCTTAATATTTGTATTTTTTTTCAGTTTTTTTGTTGGTTTCCTGCTTATATAAATTTTCAGAACAATCACCTCCAAAATAAACAATAGATTATTCTAGGCACCTAATCAACAGCCTCCCTCACGTTTCAATTGAATATTCTTATACCCGTATAACTAGAGAATTTGCAATTTGGAAGGTCCAGGGGTTGAAAAATTAAATTTGTTGCCACTGTTCCACGGATTAGTACTTTCTCAAATAATATTATCCTGGATCAGATTTTACTGCTCCAATTAATCAATGATGCTACATTCTTGTGAAAAGAAAACTGCGGTGGAACAGTGGATGATGATTGAAAATTCACTGTTCCTGCATAAAAAGCACTGTTCTTGGCATAGTGGAACAGTGGGAAATTCCATCCCTGAAGGTTTAGCCTAATTGAATCTGAAGCATCTACACAATAGTTTATCCTTGTCCTACTGCATATCATAATGGTTTCATTTCTATTCAAGCCGTTATCATTTTAACTGTTATTTAGACTTAGAAATCAGTTTTTTTGATCGAATCAAATTTTCCTTTCATCTAGAGCAGATATGTTCTTGTTATACCCCATCTCATCAATTACACAAAAATGTTTCCAATTCTTTAGAAAGAGGCAATTAATTTTCAAAGAAAAACATAAACTTTGTCTTGGATCTGCAATTATGACATCACACTGTACATCACAAGGTCACTTTTCAACACAATGTTGAAATGCAAGTACGGGTCTTAAACAGAATAAGATATCAACATGGATTTTCCTCTATTAAATGTGTTTCTTTGTTAATCCTCAATCATATAAACCAAGGATTCTTAATCAAATTAAGAAGCGCTGATATAAATGAACTATAAATATTCCTTTAAAAGAGTAAGCAGGCACCATACTCACCGGTGACTCTGACATGCCTTCTTGAGACGAACTGCCGTTGTCATAGAGATCAAGATTCATGGAAGACGACAGGCTCTCCCCCTCACTAGGGGAGTGAAGGATGTCCAGGTAGCCCGGTATGAGCTCCTCGTCAGAGAGGGGGTACAGCGGCATGTGCTCTCCTGGGCTGTTTGTAGTCTGCGTTGATGGAGTTTTGCCACCAAGAGGGGGCTGCCTCTGGATTTAAAAAACAAAGTGATTTTTTTTTTGGTCAGTGTATAAGAAACATTAAGGAAGCTTTCAAAAGTAATCAAGTTTTATTCAAATTAATAAGAGATCCAACAACTTTTCAACTGGAGTTGGCATGGGCGAGATTTGCCGACCAAAAGTGTGTGTGTGTGTGAGGGGGTGGGGATGCGGCAAAGTTAAAAGTGGGGAATACAAAAAAATCACCATACAAAAGATACAAATTCAGAAAAAAAGTGTGTGGGGGGGGGGGTGCAATGCCCCTTTCAAATCCCACCTATGGGAGTTGGAATGAATTATAAAATTGTCCTCGGTCATGAATAAAGGTGTCAATCTTTTTATACTTCCCTCTTTCACAATTTCATGTACTTTTTCATCGCACAATTACACAGGGGACGTTTATAGACACAAATGTACCACAAGCAATCACAGCAAATTCTACTTCCCCCCCCCTTCTTTTTTCACATGAATTCCGGATTTTCCCGCAAATTTTTCCAGCTCCGTTCTGAACCGGTTAAGGTCAATGGAGTATAGCAAGTTATGTTTCTTTGTTTGTTAGATGAGAGCTTAATGGCACCACGACAGCAAGGGTCAAATTGTGCCTGAGAGGTTAGATCATTCCAGAGGTAGGAAGAAAAGAAAATAGGGGAAGATTGAGAGAAACACAGAAACTAAAAGCCGGAAAGCTGGGATCGAGAGAGGAAGTGCATGGGTAAAAAAACGGGGCAAAAGTAGAGGGAGGGGTGGGAGAGGTCTAAATATGGTTGTAGAGGGAAGCATGATGAAGAAAGGAGATAATTTTATCTGGAGAGTTTTTCTGGAAGAGCTCAGCTATTGAGTTGTGGGGAGTGAGGGAAGCTCTGGGAAGGTTGTACATGGGGCAAGCAAGGAGGACATGGTGGACTGTGAGGGCGCAATGGCAATTGTTGCAGAGGGGTAGGGGGAGCCTATAATGAGGTCGGAATGAATAAGGTGGGTGTGACCTATTCTAAGGCGGATAATGTGAACGTTGTCGGCACGGGAGAGATTGTAGATGGTGGGTTTAATTGGAATGGTGGGCTGGATGACGTGGAGTTTGTTATCAATTTGGGAGTCCATTGAAGTTTGCCAGCGGTCACGAACAAGGGAAGCAATAAGCAGTTTGATGTCAGAGAAAGGGTTTTGGGAAAGCAAGTAGGGGAAGGTTGAGGGCAAGCTTAGCAGCTGCATCAGCTCTCTCATTGCCAAGGATGCCAACATGCTGAGTATCCAGAAGAAAAGAATACTTTTCCTGCAGAGGGAGAGAGGGGGGGGGGCGAAAGGAGTTTACGGAGGAGGTGGGGGTTATCCTATTTAAGATTGAGTAAAGAAGGACAGCCTTGGAGTCAGAGAAGATGGCAAAATGGCTGAGTGGGGAGTACTCAATATTAAGTTGAGGGCGAGGAGGATGGCCTTGGCCTCGGCCGAGAAGATGGACGAGTTGTTGGGAAGCCCGCTACTGAGGGTGATGTCTTGGATGACGGCAGCAGCAGCTGTCTTGTCACCTTTCTTGAAGCCATCAGTATAGATGGAGGTGTAGTTTGAGAGTTGGTCTTTGATTTGGTTGTGGAGGTTGATGAAGATGTTAGGGTGGGTTTTGGTTTTGTGATGAGTGGCGAGGCCCAGGTTGATAGAAGGGAGGGGTGTGGCCCAGGGAGGAAAAGTGGGCCAGGACAAGGTGCCACGAGTGGTGGGGTTGATGCCGAGATGCTGGAGATCTGGTTTGATGCGTAAGTTGAAGGAAGGGGATAAAGTTTTAATTCTACCAGAGGGTGGAGAAATTTGGGTACCTAATGAGGTTGTAAACAGAGTTCTGGGTGTTGGTGATGGCTCTAAAGTGTAGGAGAGGCTAAGCTTTATACACCGTAACAGAAATGGGGTTCGTTGGCTTCAGCATGCAGGCTGGTGGTAGGGGAGGTCCTGTAAGCACCCAGACAAAGCCTGAGGGCTTCATTTTGGATGGTGTTGATGTGGTTAGGGTAAGAGTTGTGAGCGGCATAGTAGACAATATTGCCGCAGTTGAGTTTGGCACGAATGGTAAGCCTGAAGATTTTGAGGAGAGCATGGGGGTTAGAACCCCAAGTAGTGTTGGAGAGGAGGCAGCGAAAGTTGAGGGAGCTGTTGCATTTCTGTTTCAGGATGATGATGTGTAGTTTGTAGGAGAGCTTGGGTTCTGAGGTTAAACCCAGAAACTTAGTGTGGTCAACTTTAGGGATGCAATTGCCATTGAGCACGAGGTTCAGGTTGGGGTGGAGGTTGTTGAAGTGACAGACGTGCATGCAGACTGTTTTGTCTTTGAAGAATTTAAAACCGTTATTGTTGCACCAGTCTTGCAGCCGGTTGAGACTGAGTTGAAGCCTATTTTCAACAAAAGGAAAGCTAGGAGAGGAGTAGAAGATGGTGAAGTCGTCCACGTTTGATGTTTGGGTGAAGGTTGTTAATGCTCAGGTTGAAAAGTAGAGGATGATGCCTTGGGAGATGCCCTCTTCTTGAGGGTAGGGGTTGGAAAGGGTGTGGCTTATATGAACTTGGAACTGCCTGGGTGAGAGGAAGTTTTGAATAAAGATGGGGAGGTGGCCTCTGAGGCCGATGGTGTGAAGTTTGCGGGTAATGCTGTATTTTCAAGTAGTATCAAAAGTTTCTCGAGGTCAAAAAAGATGGCAATGAGGTGTTCCTTTTTTGCAAAGGATTCCCAGATAGCGGTGTCAAGAGTAATTAGCTGTTCCAGGGTACTGCAACGTTTCCGGGAGCCGCTTTGGTGAGGGGAAAGGATTCTATTGGTCTCAAGGAACCCGTATAGTCTCTGGTTAATGATCCTTTCCATAATTTAACAGAGACAGCAGGTGAGGGCGTTGGGCCGGTAGCTGAAGGGGTCATTACTGTCCTTCCTTGGTTTGGGGATGGGGGTGATGATAGCTGTCCTCCAGATAGAGGAAAAGAGTGCGAGGACCAAATGTGGTTGAGGATGGTGAGTAGGGTAGTGGTGGCCTTGTTGGGGAGGTGTTTCAGGAACTGGTAGGGGCCCTTGGAGGTGCAGCCAGCGTCGTGGATGGCTTGGTTTAATTCAGAAAGGGTGAGAGGGGTGTTGTAGCTCTTGGAGTTGTCGGAGGGAAAGGTGATACTCCGGCCTTCACGGTGAGCTCTTTTGATTTTGAAAGCATTGGAGTAGTTGGCAGAGGACAAGATGTTAATGAAAGAGGCGGCGAGGTGGTTAACGATGTTCTTTTTCGGGGTGAGGTTCCCATTCCAGAAGAGATGGGAGACTTGCCCACCCTGCCATGGAAGTTGTTAACCATTCTCCAAATCTTCTTAGTAGGGGTGTTGGTGGTGAGAGAAGAGATAAGTTGTTCCAAGTGTTGGTTTTACTGGCCTTGATAGTGCACCTGGCTTTGGCACGGCTGATGCGAAAGAGTTCGAGGTTGTGGGTGGTTGGGTTAGTTTTGAAGTTCCTGAGGGCCCTTTTTCTGTTCTTGATAGCGGTTTTGCAGTCATTGGTGAACCAGGGGGTTGGGGGTGGGGAGGTAGTTGGGGGAACAATCCATGTTCTCTTCAGTGTCATACGCGGCGTGTGGGTTTGGATGGTGGGCTGTTTGCTGATTGGTTGTTTGTTGGTTAGTTTGTTGTTTGTTGGCCAGGTAATTGGCTTGAGTTTGATGTTTTATGGCATTAGAGGTGTTGGGGTAGGGGGCGGAGGGGGTCTTAGAAAGGGAAGGAAGGTTGGGTAGAGGTGTGGTGGAGGTAGTTTGGGTTACAGGTGTGGTGGAAGTGGTTTGGGTAATAGGTGTGGTTGGGTTGTTGGCAATGGTGATGGGCTTAGGATGGTAAGAAGAGCCAGGTGAGGTCGGTTTGGGCATGTGAGTCAGTTTTAGTTGTGTTAGAGGGTGGTATTGGTGTTTGAGGAGACTGCGCTCGAGTAGGAAGGTTTGGTGTGGAGGGAAGCAAGGAATTGCTTCCTGGCCTCCAGGTAAGTGGTGCTGGGATTAAGGGTTTTCAGTTTGGTTATCTGCTTTTCCTGAAGCCAGGTGGGGCAGTCTTTGAGAAGAAGGGATGATTGGCTGGGTGAGTACCGTCACAGTTGGTACAGAGTGGGGTGCTGGTGCAGGAGGCGCTGTCATGGTCCGTGGCTCCACAGTTGCCACCACGCGCTTGGCTGCGGCAGGAGATTTTCCCATGGCCATGCCTCTGGCACTTATAACAACGGAGTGGGTTGGGAATGTAAGGAGTGACTGGGATTCTCAGGTAGCCGGTACTGATGTGAGAGGGGAGGGCTGGTGCGGCAAAAGTCAGGAAAATTGTATTGGTGGGTGTTCCAGCACTGTCTCTCTTGAGGACGAGAGGACAGACATCAATAATGTGTTGGCAGACAGTTCTTCATCAGTCAAGTAGGCAAAGACTGGTTCTGATGACGCCTTTGCTGGAGTTCAGGGAATGGTGGAAGCTAGGGGTGACTGTACTGTTGATACCAGTATTAGCTAGGGCTTTGGTGGTGAGGAGGGTGGTGGCTTGAGTGTCACTGGTGTAGTGCACCAGGAGATTGCTGGATTTGAGGATAGAAACTTTCAGGAGGGTACCGACAAGTCCGTGGAGTGCCTTGTGTATGAGGAAAGGGGAAATTCTTTTGAAACTGTCTGGTTTATTGGTGGCTGGAAGGATTAAATTTCTGGGGAATGGGGATGAAGAAATTCAATGGAGGTAGTAGGTGGGTCACGGGGAGGGGAGGGAATGTCAAGGTCAAGGAAGAAGCATTTTGTCATGACGGAAAAAAAAACCCCAAGAGCAGAGAGACCCGAGGCAACTAGAAAAAAAATGCAGAACTACTATAGAAACCACTGTACAGGTATCAATAAGGGCATGCAAGTCTGGTCACAACAGGAGGAAAAAAATTAAAGAATGGTTTCACCAAAAGCAGACACCCATCCACAGATAGAGAATCTAGGAAAATGAAGATGCAAAACAAAATTTAGTTGGAAAAGTGCAAGGTAAAATGTATCGGAATGAAAAGTTTGAGAGAATAGAATAGACACGTTGCTCTCAACACGTTGCACACTTAAATTATGTACTGGTTGAAACAGTATACAATTCTGAGCAATCCATTTGTGAACGTTGAAAGAAAGCACTTTTAGTTGTTGAGTTATGGCTGATCAAAGTTTGATCACTTTTTGATCAATGATGAATGACTGGGCAGACAGCTCAACATCTTTATGTCAGTCTTTAAATTACTTTCTTAAATCTTAGTCACCAAAAATGATGGAAATATCTATTCCTGCTCGAAGGTTATTGGGCGCACAGCAAAGTTTCAACAAATTTTGTGAGGATTTTGACATGCAGGATCACTTCAGAGAATTATGGTCAACATTTAAACTAGAACGGTAAATACCGTCATGATTCGCATGCCCATGCCAATTGACACCCATATCATACGACCCGGCCAATTATAAAAATGGCATCTCACACTAAGTCCCACATGGCATCCCATCTCCCACATGGCATCCCACCCCATGTCCCACATGGCATCCCACCCCATGTGCCACATCCCATGTCCCAAATGACATCCCACCTCATGTCCCACATGACATCCCATGCCTTGTTCCACATGGCAATCCACCATATGTCCCACATGGCATCCCATGCTATGACCCACATAGATCCATCCTACATGTATGTCCCACATTATTCCAACCATATGTACCACATGACATCCCTCCCTATGTCCCACACGGCATCCTTCCCTGTGTCCCGCATCAGTGGCTTCCCACCTGATGTCCCATATGGCATCCCACCTTATGTCTTAAATGGTATCCCTTCCAAAGTCCCAATGACATCCTATTTTATGTCCCACATGGCATCACATCCCATGTCTCCATGGCCTCCTACCCAATGTCCCACATAGCCCCCTACCCTATGTCACACATGGCATCCTACCTTATGTCACACATGGCATCCCAACCTATGTCACACTCTGTGTTACTCGTAGCATCCCACCATGTCCCACATGGCATTCTACCCTGTTGCACATAGCATCCCACCCCATGTTCCACATGCATGACATGTCCTTCTCCTTAAAAATTTGTTTCAGCAAATCATAACCACAAACTTACTGTAGCAAATAGTGAGACCACTTTATCTTATTTAAAATAACCACACAATAAGGACTTCATCCATTGCTAATATGATACTCAGCACCAACTTCCACAACAACTAAGGTTTTCAGAATAAAGAGGAAATATCTGACCCGACCTGGTTATGTATCAGGTCGGGTCTGACTATTTGAAACTTTAAGGAGCAGAACAACTAATGTGACCTCCATAGGCTCCATACGAAGTCTCAGCCTAGCTATCAGTCCCTGATTGAGCATACTATGTATGAAAGTGTCAGTTCATATAATAACTTATATGCAAATGACTTGTTGAAATGGGGTGGGACACCATGTTCCACATGACATCCCATAGGCTCCATAAGAAGTCTCATCCTAGCTATCAGTCCCTGATTGAGCATACTATGTATGAAAGTGTCAGTTCATATAATAACTTATATGCAAATGACTTGTTGAAATGAGGTGGGACCCCCACATGACATCCCATGTCCCACATGACATCCTATGTCCCAGGCTCCATAAGAAGTCTCATCCTAGCTATCACAGTCCCTGATTGAGCATACTATGTATGAAAGTGTCAGTTCATATAATAACTTATATGCAAATGACTTGTTAAAATGGGGTGGGACCCCATGTCCCACATGACATCCCATAGGCTCCATAAGAAGTCTCATCCTAGCTATCAGTCCCTGATTGAGCATACTATGTATGAAAGTGTCAGTTCATATAATAACTTATATGCAAATGACTTGTTGAAATGAGGTGGGACCCCATGCCATGTCCCCACATGACATCCCCTAGGCTCCATAAGAAGTCTCATCCTAGCTATCACAGTCCCTGATTGAGCATACTATGTATGAAAGTGTCAGTTCATATAATAACTTATATGCAAATGACTTGTTGAAATGGGGTGGGATGCCATGTCCCACATGACATCCCCTAGGCTCCATAAGAAGTCTCATCCTAGCTATCACAGTCCCTGATTGAGCATACTATGTATGAAAGTGTCAGTTCATATAACAACTTATATGCAAATGACTTGTTTGAAATGGGGTGGGACCCCATGCCCCACATGACATCCCATGGCTCCATAAGAAGTCTCAGCCTAGCTATCAGTCCCTGATTGAGCATACTATGTATGAAAGTATCAGTTCATATAATAACTTATATGCAAATGACTTGCTAAAATGAGGTGGGACCCCATGTCCCACATGACATCCTATGTCTCACATGACATCCCATAGGCTCCATAAGAAGTCTCATCCTAGCTATCAGTCCCTGATTGAGCATACTATGTATGAAAGTGTCAGTTCATATAATAACTTATATGCAAATGACGTCTTGAAATGGGGTGGGATGCCATGTCCCACATGACATCCCCTAGGCTCCATAAGAAGTCTCATCCTAGCTATCACAGTCCCTGATTGAGCATACTATGTATGAAAGTGTCAGTTCATATAATAACTTATATGCAAATGACTTGTTGAAATGGGGTGGGATGCCATGTCCCACATGACATCCCCTAGGCTCCATAAGAAGTCTCATCCTAGCTATCACAGTCCCTGATTGAGCATACTATGTATGAAAGTGTCAGTTCATATAATAACTTATATGCAAATGACGTCTTGAAATGGGGTGGGACACCATGTCCCACATGACATCCCATAGGCTCCATAAGAAGTCTCAGCCTAGCTATCAGTCCCTGATTGAGCATACTATGTATGAAAGTATCAGTTCATATAATAACTTATATGCAAATGACTTGTTGAAATGGGGTGGGACCCCATGTCCCACATGACATCCCATAGGCTCCATAAGAAGTCTCATCCTAGCTATCACAGTCCCTGATTGAGCATACTATGTATGAAAGTATCAGTTCATATAATAACTTATATGCAAATGACTTGTTGAAATGGGGTGGGACACCATGTCCCACATGACATCCCATAGGCTCCATAAGAAGTCTCAGCCTAGCTATCAGTCCCTGATTGAGCATACTATGTATGAAAGTGTCAGTTCATATAATAACTTATATGCAAATGACTTGTTGAAATGGGGTGGGATGCCATGTCCCACATGACATCCCCTAGGCTCCATAAGAAGTCTCATCCTAGCTATCACAGTCCCTGATTGAGCATACTATGTATGAAAGTGTCAGTTCATATAATAACTTATATGCAAATGACGTCTTGAAATGGGGTGGGACACCATGTCCCACATGACATCCCATAGGCTCCATAAGAAGTCTCAGCCTAGCTATCAGTCCCTGATTGAGCATACTATGTATGAAAGTATCAGTTCATATAATAACTTATATGCAAATGACTTGTTGAAATGGGGTGGGATGCCATGTCCCACATGACATCCCATAGGCTCCATAAGAAGTCTCATCCTAGCTATCACAGTCCCTGATTGAGCATACTATGTATGAAAGTGTCAGTTCATATAATAACTTATATGCAAATGACTTGTTGAAATGGGGTGGGACCCCATGTCCCACATGACATCCCATAGGCTCCATAAGAAGTCTCATCCTAGCTATCACAGTCCCTGATTGAGCATACTATGTATGAAAGTATCAGTTCATATAATAACTTATATGCAAATGACTTGTTGAAATGAGGTGGGACCCCATGTCCCACATGACGTCCCACATGACATCCCATAGGCTCCATAAGAAGTCTCATCCTAGCAATCACAGTCCCTGATTGAGCATACTATGTATGAAAGTATCAGTTCATATAATAACTTATATGCAAATGACTTGTTGAAATGAGGTGGGACCCCATGTCCCACATAACGTCCCACATGACATCCCATAGGCTCCATAAGAAGTCTCATCCTAGCTAGTCTATCACAGTCCCTGATTGAGCATACATGACATGGCTCCATAAGAAAGTATCAGTTCATATAATAACAGTTCATATAATAACTTATATGCAAATGACTTGTTAAAATGGGGGGTGGGACCCCATGTCCCACATGACATCCCATAGGCTCCATAAGAAGTCTCATCCTAGCTATCACAGTCCCTGATTGAGCATACTATGCATACTATGTATGAAAGGCTCCATAAGAAGTCTCATCAGTTCATATAATAACTTATATGCAAAATGACTTGTTAAAATGGGGTGGGACCCCATGTCCCACATGACATCCCATAGGCTCCATAAGAAGTCTCAGCCTAGCTATCAGTCCCTGATTGAGCATACTATGTATGAAAGTATCAGTTCATATAATAACTTATATGCAAATGACTTGTTAAAATGGGGTGGGACCCCATGTCCCACATGACATCCCATAGGCTCCATAAGAAGTCTCATCCTAGCTATCACAGTCCCTGATTGAGCATACTATGTATGAAAGTATCAGTTCATATAATAACTTATATGCAAATGACTTGTTAAAATGGGGTGGGACCCCATGTCCCACATGACATCCCATAGGCTCCATAAGAAGTCTCAGCCTAGCTATCAGTCCCTGATTGAGCATACTATGTATGAAAGTATCAGTTCATATAATAACTTATATGCAAATGACTTGTTAAATGGGGTGGACCCATGTCCCACATGACATCCCATAGGCTCCATAAGAAGTCTCATCCTAGCTATCACAGTCCCTGATTGAGCATACTATGTATGAAAGTATCAGTTCATATAATAACTTATATGCAAATGACTTGTTAAAATGGGGGTGGGACCCCATGTCCCACATGACATCCCATAGGCTCCATAAGAAGTCTCATCCTAGCTATCACAGTCCCTGATTGAGCATACTATGTATGAAAGTATCAGTTCATATAATAACTTATATGCAAATGACTTGTTAAAATGGGGTGGGACCCATGTCCCATGACATGACATCCCATAGGCTCCATAAGAAGTCTCATCCTAGCTATCACAGTCCCTGATTGAGCATACTATGTATGAAAGTATCAGTTCATATAATAACTTATATGCAAATGACTTGTTGAAATGGGGTGGGACCCATGTCCCACATAACATGACATCCCATAGGCTCCATAAGAAAGTCTCATCCTAGCTATCACAGTCCCTGATTGAGCATACTATGTATGAAAGTATCAGTTCATATAATAACTTATATGCAAATGACTTGTTGAAATTGGGTGGGACCCCATGTCCCACATGACATCCCATAGGCTCCATAAGAAGTCTCATCCTAGCTATCACAGTCCCTGATTGAGCATACTATGTATGAAAGTATCAGTTCATATAATAACTTATATGCAAATGACTTGTTGAAAATGGGGTGGGACCCCATGTCCCACATGAAGTCTCATCCTAGCTATCAGTCCCTGATTGAGCATACTATGTATGAAAGTATCATTCATATAATAACTTATATGCCTTGTTAAATGGGGTGGGACCCCAGACATCCCATAGCTCCATAAGAAGTCTCATCCTAGCTATCACAGTCCCTGATTGAGCATACTATGTATGAAAGTATCAGTTCATATAATAACTTATATGCAAATGACTTGTTGAAATGAGGTGGGACCCCATGTCCCACATAACGTCCCACATGACATCCCATAGGCTCCATAAGAAGTCTCATCCTAGCTATCACAGTCCCTGATTGAGCATACTATGTATGAAAGTATCAGTTCATATAATAACTTATATGCAAATGACTTGTTAAAATGGGGTGGGACCCCATGTCCCACATGACATCCCATAGGCTCCATAAGAAGTCTCATCCTAGCTATCACAGTCCCTGATTGAGCATACTATGTATGAAAGTATCAGTTCATATAATAACTTATATGCAAATGACTTGTTAAAATGGGGTGGGACCCCATGTCCCACATGACATCCCCATGTCCCAGGCTCCATAAGAAGTCTCAGCCTAGCTATCAGTCCCTGATTGAGCATACTATGTATGAAAGTATCAGTTCATATAATAATTATATGCAAATGACTTGTTAAAATGGGGTGGGACCCCATGTCCCACATGACATCCCATATTGGCTCCATATAATAACTTATATGAAATGACTCATCCCATAGGCTCCATAAGAAGTCTCATCCTAGCTATCAGTCCTGATTGAGCATACTATGTATGAAAGTATCAGTTCATATAATAACTTATATGCAAATGACTTGTTAAATCCTCTCCATACGTCTCATCCCAATGGTGGACCTCATCCCTGTATGAAAGTTGAGCATCCATGTGACCCATGTCCCATGACATCCCATGACATCCCATAGGCTCCATAAGAAGTCTCATCCTAGCTATCAGTCCCTGATTGAGCATACTATGTATGAAAGTGTCAGTTCATATAATAACTTATAAATGCAAATGACTTGTTGACATCCCATAGGCTCCATAAGAAGTCTCAGCCTGGGACCCAGTTCATATAATAACTTATATGCATGTCCTGACATGACAAACCCCATGTCTCACATGACATCCCATAGGCTCCATAAGAAGTCTCATCCTAGCTATCACAGTCCCTGATTGAGCATACTATGTATGAAAGTGTCAGTTCATATAATAACTTATATGCAAATGACTTGTTAAAATGGGGTGGGACCCCATGTCCCACATGACATCCCATAGGCTCCATAAGCTCCATAGTCTCATCCTAGCTATCAGTCCCTGATTGAGCATACTATGTATGAAAGTATCAGTTCATATAATAACTTATATGCAAATGACTTGTTGAAATGGGGTGGGACCCCATGTCCCACATGACATCCCATAGGCTCCATAAGAAGTCTCAGCCTAGCTATCAGTCCCTGATTGAGCATACTATGTATGAAAGTATCAGTTCATATAATAACTTATATGCAAATGACTTGTTAAAATGGGGTGGGACCCCATGTCCCACATGACAAACCATGTCTCACATGACATCCCATAGGCTCCATAAGAAGTCTCATCCTAGCTATCAGTCCCTGATTGAGCATACTATGTATGAAAGTATCAGTTCATATAATAACTTATATGCAAATGACTTGTTGAAATGAGGTGGGACCCCATGTCCCACATGACATCCTATGTCCCACATGACATCCCATAGGCTCCATAAGAAGTCTCATCCTAGCTATCACAGTCCCTGATTGAGCATACTATGTATGAAAGTGTCAGTTCATATAATAACTTATATGCAAATGACTTGTTGAAATGGGGTGGGATGCCATGTCCCACATGACATCCCATAGGCTCCATAAGAAGTCTCATCCTAGCTATCACAGTCCCTGATTGAGCATACTATGTATGAAAGTGTCAGTTCATATGATAACTTATATGCAAATGACTTGTTGAAATGGGGTGGGACCCCATGTCCCACATGACATCCCATGTCCCACATGACATTTCATCCCATGGCATTCTACCATATGTCCTGCATGGCATTCCACCATATATCCTAATGGCATTCCACCCTGTTCCAAATGGCATCCCACCCCATGTCCCACATGGCATCCCACCCTATGTCCCACATGGCATCCCACTCCATGTCTCACATGGTATCCCACTCCAGGTCCCACATGACGTCACATAGGCTCCATAAGAAGTCTCATCCTAGCTATTACAGTCTCTGATTGAGCATACTATGTATGAAAGTGTCAGTTCATATAATAACTTAAAAGGCAAATGAGTTGTTGAATAAGAAAAAAAGGTGGAGTCAAATAATTATGCCTAATATAGCCCTTGGTGTATACCACATGGTATATATTATATCATACAGTATGTCCCTCATCCATGTCCCACATGGCATCCCTCCCTATTTCCATATGCAATCACATCCTGTCACACTCCCTGACTAAGCATACTAAATAAAAATGTCTAGTCAGTTTATATACTGTGGCAACTTTATGCAAATGAGCACAATAATAAAGGTGGAGTTTAATAATCATGCCTGATACAACTGTTGGTACCCAAATATTTCAAAGAATTTAGGATTTTAAATCTCAAGTGCTACAAGAGAGACTTGAGGATCTCTAAAGAATATTGAAAAATTATATCATTTTACAGTTATCTTCTTAGAAAATATCAAATGTTTTGTAGACTTTTTAAGGAAACTAGTCTTCAATCCTGTCTTAAGTATCTCTGAAAAACTTTAACACTTTGTAAGGAAATTCTAACATTCCATCAGGATATCTGAAAAAACTTTAACTTTTTCTGAGGAACATAGGTTCGCATTATGCTTCGCATGCGAACCAAAAAAGGAAGCATTTACAAAATAAATACCAAGGTTGCCCTTTAAGATATCACAAAAATTGCATAAATCATGCAGCAAATTGTCGGATTTATCAAATGCTTTAAATTGGTTTTGTTTGAAAAATTTATGAAATATTTTGCCACTAGGATGGTTTTTGAAATATTTTAAAGCAATTTAGCTAATTAAAAGAAGTAACAACATTTGAAGAAAGCCCCTTGAAACACGGACGGGATGAAACTGCCAGTGTTGTTTTCATCCCGTTTGAAGGACACTCTCCTAAATAACACATCCTGGTATTACCAGGGATCTCTTATTTGCCCCTGGTATTACACAATCATTTGACCACACAGGTAGTTGAGACAACGCAACAAAAAATGTTGTAATTTTATAAAACCTAAGTATTTGAACATTATAGATTTCTTACTTGGTTCATTTATACCCTGAAAACTGGTTTATTTCATTTGCTGCAGAAATCGTAAAAATAACACCACTTTTAGAAGCATAATTCTGAGTGACTTTCAAAATCTTGCCGACCCATTAGAGTAACCTCCTTCTCATTGACACCATTTCGATAAACAATCTTGCGGTTTTGCCATCTCGTTCATCAGTGCAATATACTGATACACGTAGAGTGAGGACTGTAGAGGTCAGGAGTTATGCATACTTACTACGCAATGCAAACATGTTCGGTGCTGCAGTGCGAAAAGGATTTTTTCCAAAAATAATGGTAGGCAATAGCAATTATGAGATATTTGTACACATAAACCCATGCTTCTTTGAATATAACTTAATGAAATTATACATTGGTTACTTATGAATACACAAGAAATACACTTTACAACTTTCTTTATGCCTAAAACTCCAAAGACATTACACATATTGATGTTATTCAAATAAAAACTCTCCTCGTGATGATAAGGGAGGAAGTTTTATTGTTGGAATGCTGCTCTTGATATTTCTTAACTTCGAAATGAATTTACGTGGAAATACGAAATATAGTGTCAATTTCGATGTTCAAAGCTTGAATCCTCTAACAATTTGTCCAAATAAAACAAATTTCACGTATTTCACACTTTAGAGGGCAAATTTTGTTAAAACGCGAAGTGGAATAATTTGTAAAGAAATTGGAAATTGCAAACCGCCACATGCAGTTACCGAAATGCAACAGGCACAGAAAATCAGCATGGAGTTCTATTCAAGGGGCATGTTCTGTAATGAAAGGCCTAGTGAGAGATACTGGGGTTAACAATAACCATCACTTGTGGATGAATGTTTGGTTGCACTGTAACAAAGGCCCAGTGAGGTACACTGGGGTTAATAATAAGCATCACATGTGGATGCATATTTGGTTGCACTGTAACAAAGGCCTAATGAGGGACACTGGGGTTAACAATAACCATCACATGTAGATGAATGTTTGGTTGCACTGTAACAAAGGCCTAGTGACGTACACTGGGGTTAACAATAACCATCACATGTAAATGAATGTTTGGTTGCACTGTTACAAAGACCCAGTGACGTACACTGGGGTTAACAATAACCATCACATGTGAATGAATGTTTGGTTGTACTGTAACAAAGGCCTAGTGAGGGACACTGGGGTCAACAATAACCATCACATGTGGATGAATGTTTGGTTGCACTTTAACAAAGGCCTAGTGAGGGACACTGGGGTTAACAATAACCATCACATGTGGATGAATGTTTGGTTGCACTGTAAGAAAGGCCTAGTGAGGTACACTGGGGTTAACAATAACCATCACATGTGAATGAATGTTTGGTTGCGCTGTAACAAAGGCCCAGTGACGTACACTGGGGTTAACAATAACCATTACATGTAAATGAATGTTTGGTTGCACTGTAACAAAGGCCTAGTGAGGGACACTGGGGTGAGCCATCACATGTGGATGAATGTTTGGTTGCACTATAACAAAGACCTAGCGAGGTACACTGGGGTTAACAATAACCATCACATGTGAATGGATGTTTGGTTGCATTTTAACAAAGGCCCAGTGAGGGACACTGGGGTTAACAATAGCCATCACAAGTGGATGAATGTTTGGTTGCATTTTAACAAAGGCCTAGTGAGGGACACTGGGGTTAACAATAGCCATCACAAGTGAATGAATGTTTGGTTGCATTTTAACAAAGGCATAGTGAGGGACACTGGGGTTAACAATAACCATCACATGTGGATGAATGTTTGGTTGCACTGTTACAAAGGCCCAGTGACGTACACTGGGGTTAACAATAACCATCACATGTGAATGAATGTTTGGTTGCATTTTAACAAAGGCATAGTGAGGGACACTGGGGTTAACAATAACCATCACATGTGGATGAATGTTTGGTTGCACTGTTACAAAGGCCCAGTGACGTACACTGGGGTTAACAATAACCATCACATGTGGATGAATGTTTGGTTGCACTGTTACAAAGGCCCAGTGACGTACACTGGGGTTAACAATAACCATCACATGTGAATGAATGTTTGGTTGCACTGTAACAAAGGCCTAGTGAGGGACACTGGGGTCAACAATAGCCATCACATGTGGATGAATGTTTGGTTGCTCTGTAACAAAGGCCCAGTGAGGTACACTGGGGTTAACAATAACCATCACATGTGGATGAATGTTTGGTTGAACTGTAACAAAGGCCTAGTGAGATACACTAGGGTTAACAATAACCATCACATGTGGATGAATGTTTGGTTGCATTGTAACAAAGGCCTAGCAAGGTACACTGGGGTAACAATAACCATCACATGTGAATGTTTGGTTGCACTGTAACAAAGGCCAAGTGAGGTACCCTTGGGTTAAAAATAACCATCACATGTGGATGAATGTTTGGTTGCACTTTAACAAAGGCCTAGTGAGGGACACTGGGGTTAACAATAGCCATCACATGTGGATGAATGTTTGGTTGCACTGTAACAAAGGCCTAGCGAGGTACAGTGGGGTTAACAATAACCATCACATGTGGACGAATGTTTGGTTGCACTTTAACAAAGGCCTAGTGAGGTACACTGGGGTCAACAATAACCATCACATGTGGATGAATGTTTGGTTGCACTGTTACAAAGGCCCAGTGACGTACACTGGGGTTAACAATAACCATCACATGTGAATGAATGTTTGGTTGCACTGTAAGAAAGGCCTAGCGAGGTACCTTGGCGTTAACAATAACCATCACATGTGGATGAAAGTTTGGTTGCACTTTAACAAAGGCACCCCACCCCCTTACCACTTTTCAGGTTCCTTCAAGCACTTGCAACACGTAATAATGCAATATGACTCAAATGTCTTACAAACAATCAAAAACAACTATCAAAATTTGTAAAATGTGATCGTTTTGCAGAATTGTGCATTTCAGGCTAAACATCTTATGCTCATCCGGTTAGGTTTGTTATAATTTAACAGGTGGCTGTTAAGACAAGTTGCTGCCTGTTGCAAAAACTTACTGCTTAAAAACATGTTCCGTTGAATTTATGTTTGTTTTGTTTGTTTGATGAGGGCTTAACGGCACCACGACAACGAAGGTCAAATTGTGCCTGAGAGGTCAGATCATTTTAGAAGTAGAAAGAAAAGGAAACAGGGGGGAAATGAGAGAAATTCAAGAACAAAAGGTTAGAAAGCTGTGATCGAGAGGGGAGGTGCATGGTTGAAACAAAAACAAAGTAGAAAGGGGGTGGAAGAGGAGGACTAAATATGGTTGTAGAGGGAAGCATGATGACGGAAGGAGATAATTTCATCCAGAGGATTTTTCTGGAAGAACTCAGCAATTGAGTTATGGGGAGCAAGGGAAGCTCTGGAAAGGTTGTACAGGGGGCAAGCAAGGAGAACATGATGGATCCATTAACTGGTTCTAAGTGTAAACCTCACCAGGTGCCAGTTAAAACAATCAATGCAATTGGTCAATGCAATTGGTCAATGCAATTGGTCAATGCAATTGGTCAATGCAATTGGTCGATGCAATTGGTCCATGCAATTGGTCCATGCAATTGGTCCATGCAATTGGTCCATGCAATTGGTCGATGCAATTGGTCGATGCAATTGGTCGATGCAATTGGTCGATGCAATTGGTCGATGCAATTGGTCGATGCAATTGGTCGATGCAATTGGTCAATGCAATTGGTCAATGCAATTGGTCAATGCAATTGGTCAATGCAATTGGTCAATGCAATTGGTCAATGCAATTGGTCAATGCAATTGGTCAATGCAATTGGTCAATGCAATTGGTCAATGCAATTGGTCAATGCAATTGGTCAATGCAATTGGTCAATGCAAGTCACAGCTTCCCACTCTCCATCAGTGTTGACTGTCACATTCTTTGTAGAGCATACAGCTTTAGGAGGTGTATTTGGGAGGGAGGATTAACGAAGGTGTCCTGTTTGGGGTGAGAGAACTTACCTGAAGTTGTGCTAGGGTTATGTCATCATCCCGCTTTCCTTTCCAAGCTGTCTTCCAGCTTGTGCATCCACCAAGAGCTTTAGAGGCCACCGCCGCATCAGACAGACTAATGACGCCATCTTCAACGCTCACGTCTATAATGTCCGACAGCCCACTTGAACTCTTGGGCGACAGAACTGATGCCCCCTTGGGCAAATCAAGGTCACCCCTGTCTCCCAAAATATCTTGAAGGAGCCAGCTTCTTTGGTTGTTGCTGTATGGAGAGGCAGTCATGCTGAAGATGCTAGGGTCAGTGTCAGTTGTGATGTTATCGTAGCTTTCCGACAAATTATTAGTGCTATGAGAATTTGGCGAACCTTCGAAGAGGAGAGGGTTGAAGTTATCATGGAGGAGACGAGAAATATCTTCAGGAAGGTGCGGGATGCCGATGATATTCACACTGTCCTGACTGAAACCAAAAGAGACAATCTTCATTTAAGCGATAATTGAATGATTAGATGCAGGCACAACAACTACAGTGATATTGATTGTGCCAGGGTCAGAGAGAGGTTAGATTGTATAAACAAACTTAAGAACAGAGCTGTAGAAAATTTACGGTGGTTATAAGCGTGGGAAAATCAGGAATTCGCGGGAAGAAAATAAATATAAGAATAAATGTTCTTTTAGATTTCTTGAGTTAGCAACAGTATATGTATAAATATATGCTCTAAATACATCCCCCTTGTGATTGTGTGATGAAAAGTACGGTGCATTGAATTGCAAAAGAGGAAAGTATATTCACTACATTAAATTATTTCTGTCACAATTTTTTGTGGGAAAATTTTTGATACCTATATAAAGAACCGTGGGAAATTTTATATTTAATTCTGACTCCACTTAAAGAGAAGGTACCAGGTGGTAGAATATTATAAAAGAAACTACGAGTGATTAGTTTTATAGAGAAGGAGAGTTGTGTGAGATTGTTGACCCCCTCCCCCCTGCCAACGCATATGCAAATTGTAGATCACTTTAAGCGGGTGTAAGCTATCGACAAGGTGGTACAAATTTACCCTGCTAAGTATATCGGGGATATTTACCAGAGTTATACTCACCTTCTATGCTATAAACATGCAATCTGGTCACGTGACCTGATTCTCACGCACTTACTTCTAAGCGACCTTGAAAGCATAGGTTACCAACCCAGCCCTGACCTCCATAATACCTTTAATATCCCTCACTTAACATTCCACCGAGGCCTGAACAAGAGGGGAGGTGGGCGGGATGCATGGAAGGTAAGTATAACTCTTGTAAATATCCCCACTACACAAAGCGGGTAAATTTACTTTAAGTTATACCTTAACTTCCATGCTATAAACATGCAATCAGATTGCAACCGTGGATTGAAAGGGAGTTCATATCGAAGCTCAATTTTCTAAAGGCTATTCCTAATACTCTCACTAGTTTTATCCTACTAAAAGGACTAGATTCCTTATCCTCTTAAGGACAACAAAACCTCTTGATAAGAACTACTATAAAATAGTAAACCACTTCTTGTCACAACAAAGGAACAAGAAACAACCTCTTAGTAATAACCGAGGCCTGCATCGACAGAACATAGGTTAGTCTACCTGAAAACACAACTTAACAGAATCTGTTAGTGAACAGAGTCAAACTGTATACAACACCCAATACGTCATGGCAAAAACTTACAAGGTTCGCCAGAGGACCAGGGTGGTTTAGTTAAACATGGGGGGAACAAGATTGTCCGTAAAAATAAACTAAACAGAAACAGCCAGAACAGCGGCAGAATTTTGTTAGTAAAAATGAACAAAATGGAAAGTGCCTAAGCCCGGCAAAATTTTGTTTAATAGTAAACAACAAGTGCTGTAACAATTGCCTAAACAACGGCAAAGCTTCATTAGTAAAAGTAAACAAAATCAAAGGTGCCTGAACAGCGGTAAAATTTTTAGTTAGCAAAATAAACAAATGAAACGTGCCAAAACAGTAGCCGGAATTCGTTAGCAAACAACTAAGACATTAATAAATTAATTGAAGAATTGTAACTGGAAAGGAAGAATGGAATAAGAAATACAAGAATATTCATCTCAAGAAAGGCACAGTCTTCTTCTCAAAAGAACGGCCCCTGCAACTCCGCCTTTGTTATCTGGTATATCCTTCAGATATGCGGAGATATGCAGCGCAAAGAACCCGCTGAGGGGACCCCACCAAATAGAGCAATTGATGTAGCTATGCCTTGCACCTGATGTGCCTTAGCCGATTGTTCCGTGAACAACGCAAATTTATTGTAAGTGATTGCGTGAAAAATCCATCACGAAATTGTTTTACGTGAAAAGGTACGATGCGGATTTTGCAAAGACACGAATAAGGCATTTACGTCGTTCTATAAGGATTGGTGTACATTTATTAAAGTAATTGAGACATCAAACGGGGCACCAGGCCCTGTCCTCTGATGTGTCAAAAAACACAGAGAGCGACGGAAGGATTAACGGTTCCAATAGAAACTTTAAAGTTTGATTCTTGGCCAAGAAAGCTGGGTTGGGTGAGGGCTGTACACCCCCAGATTCAACGTGAATGTGGCCTTCTTTGAGCGAAAGTGTGTGAACAGCACCTCTGCATCTGGCAGAGGCCACGGAGAGTGGAAAACCGTTTTGATAATCAGTTCTTTAAATGGACACTCGGACAGCGGCTCAAACGGAGCCCGTGCTAGTGTCTCGAGAACCACTTGCATGTCCCACAGGGAAGCAAGGTTTCAAACTGAAGGTCTTTGTAAGAACATTCCTTTAAGTAATCTTTCCAGAGGCCATGCGTTGGTGACGGTCGCCACATCTGGAAAGCCCTGGTGGATAGCTGCTATGGCTGTCCGAAACCCCTTGACTGTATTGATGGATTTATTCAGATTAAACTGACCCAACAAGAAATCCGCTGCGGAGAAACCAATCTATTCTGGCACCAGTCTCGAACATTCCAAGTCTGGAAGAATACATCCCCAAATTGGATGGTCTCCGACTTTGGGTTGCCACTTGGGCAGCTTCCTCCAAAAGGCCTTGTGACATAAGGGATTCGCGGATAGAGGCCACACAGTCAAATGGAGTGATCTTGGATTGTGGTATAGTTTGCCGGAGCTCACAATTGAAACCAAGTTGTCCATGACAACAAGCTCGTACGGGAAACTTGCGATAAGATTGAGCAGCTGAGAAAACCAGTTGGCTGGGACAATTGGGGGCTACCAGAAGCAACATGTGACACTAATCGTACGTCACTTTGCCTAGTACTCTTAGTACCAGTGCGAACGGTGAGAAGACGTAGCCCACGAAGTGGGTTCACCTGATCGTGAATGCGTCAAACCTCCAGACTCGAGTTGGGGGTCAAAGGGTAAAAAGTTGATAGCTTGTGCTTTTCCATGGATGCAAATAGATCTACGTCCGACAGACCGAAGATCAATCAGATCGCATTGGCCACCTGTGGAAGGAGGGCCCATTCTCCGGAGGCTCCTTGGAGGCGAGATAACAGATCTGCAATCGTGTTCTCCTTGTCTGGCAGGTGGACTACCTGAAGGCTAAACTTCTTTGTCATGCACCAAGACAGGAGGGACTTGGCCAGGATCCAGATTCTCCTGGATCTCGTTCCAACCTGCCTGTTAATATGCGCCACTACCGTGGTGTTGTCGGTGTATGAGAATAGTCTTGTTCCATACCAGTGGTAGGATGCGAACAAGAACCCGGCGCACTGCCTCTAGCTCAAAGATATTGATGTGCTGTCCGAACCCGTCCAAAATCCTGTGACTTGGAACCACACTAAATGCGCTCCCCATCCTGTCAAAGACGAGTCTGTCACCACTGACACTGAAGATCTGGCAGGTAGGAAAACAGCTCCTAGTGACAGGTGTGAATGGACGCACCACCACAAAATGTGGTGGACCACTGAGGTCCCTCCTGGATGGGACGAAATGATCCAGTAGATAAACTGTAGATCTTGCATGTAAAACCTGCACATTGGACTACATCTCCTAGACTGGCTAGGTATCCTAAGAATAACAGCCACGCTCTCGCCGACAACGCCGATTGTAAGAGGAGGATGTCGGCTCCTGCCTTCACGACCAGGATTCGTTCCTCTCTTGGCCGTATATGACCTTGTGTGAAATCCAGGACTGCTCCCAAAAAAATGGGAGTCTGGGAAGGAACTAGACTGGACTTGGTGAGGTTGATAACCCACCCTAAGTCCTGAGCCACTCTTATGACTACGTTTGTGTGTTCAGCAACAGTGGCTGTGTCTTCTGCAACGATAAGCTAGTCATCTAGATGCATACAAATTCTGATGCCTTGCTTTCGTAGAAAGGCCGCTAGAACCCTCATAAATTGGGTGAAGACCCTGGGGTCAGTTGATAGCCCGAAGGGTAATACCCTGAACATGTACGTGGCTCCCTCAAATTGGAACGACAGGAAAGGCCTGTGTACCTCGTGCATCGCCACATGCAGATACGCATCTGTGAGGTCAACAGAGGTGGCCCACAGGCCCCTCATCAACTGAGGGAGGATGGAGTGAAGTGTCTCCATCTTGAACTTCAACAGACGAATGAACAAATTGCGTGGTCTTAGATTGATGATTGGGCGCCACTTGTTCCGCTTCTGGGGGCAAGGAAGTATGTGGACATTACAAGATTTCTGGGCGTATTCGAGATAAGGATGATGGCTTTCTTTGCCAACAGCTCTCCAACCTCTTTTCTCAACAACTCGGAGTGGTTGCCCAATCGAGGCATGGGGGTGGGGCTAAAGACCCCCATGAGGCGGGGGGTTGTGAACTCCAGACGGTAGCCCTGCCGAATGGATCTCAGCACCCACTTGCCTGTGGTGACTTTCTCCTATGCCTTGGAGAATTTCCCCAGATGGCCCTCGACCTGAACGCCCGTCAATGGGGGTGTTGGAGGTGGATCAAAAATGCTGCCCCTTGCCTTATCCCCACCCACGTGATCAAGAAGCCCCCTCTGTGTGCAAAGGGGAAGGAGCTTCAACCGCTCTCTGCCACGTTCACTCTGCTGGTCCATGAAGTGGACTCCTGGCGAGAGGAAGAAGCTGTGTCAGGCCTTACTGCCGTCATACAACGACAATGTGGAGCCCGCTGCTGGGTAGCCACACCTGGCCCCTCACAGAAGCTGAAGGCCAGCGAGATGCGAGTGGAGAAGACAAAGGCTTCGCCTTCACCAACAGCGTCTTGGTCTCTTAAGATCATCCTGTCAGCTGGCCTGCATGGCGTGACAGGACGTCACAGAAGCGATTTAAGAGATACCATAGATACAAGTATTTTCATTATTATGCAAATAAGCTAATTAGTATGCACACACAACCCCTAATCATGCTCACTTGAGCAGTACCCCTATGCCAAGTTACATAAATGTACACCATTCAAGTTTTAACCAAAAACTTTAACCAAAACTTTGACCTGACAAATATTTTCATTGTTATACAAATAAGCCAGCCTCGCTCAGGAGAGGTCAGTACTGGGTAGACGGAAGCCCAGGCAGTGGGTTCTGCCACAGCGTCCAGCGCAAAAGGTGTACATGGAGTATATGTCTACGCAGCTGCAGGGACTCGTCATCGAGCTCCCTGCTGAGCGTAGGCGGCGTCCTCGCCTCCCCAGCAGGAGCGTACTGCAGCTTGGACTTGGGCGGCAGTGGTAGCGGAGGGGAAGAAGATGATGACGGTCTGTCTGACCATCGCTTTTCCTCCCTCTCGGCCACTCTTTAAAAAGTGTCGGTCGCGGTGGAGTCTATGCTCTGACCACGCAGCTTGATCCCAGTCGCTGCAGAGAGTACATGGGTTGGACTCGCAGCATAATCTGCACGCGTAACATGTGAGATGGATGTCTCTGGAGCATAACTGAAACTAGAACTGTCGGAAGGACAGTATGCTAAACTGTTCAAAGCTAGTATAGAGAATGGGCTTATAGAGGAAAGTATATACAGAAATAGGGTAGCAGGAGGAGATGATTTTAAACTTTGAAAGATGCACTTACATTTTCATTTGCACTACAAGCTTCAAAATATCTTTGAATTTTTCTAGATATTTGAATACAAAAAAAAAACCCAATTAAGGCTCCCCTACGGGGGATGTATTTATGAGCCTTACACGGGCGAGACAGAACTGCGGAAGACATCAAACATAGTGTGAGGTAAGCCACGTACAGCAATTTAGTACACAAGAAAAAATAATCAGATAAACTTATATCTAAAAAAAGTTTAAACCCGAGAAAATGCACAAAATGTACAAATTTTAAATGAGTAGGGGTCAGCGTAGAAAACAAACCACTTTGAACTTGGTGTCTGTGGAAAAGAAAAAAGGGAATTCTCCTGAAAAGAGGATGCCAGGGAGACCCCTCAGGGTCTGACCCCCTCAGGAACTGCCCCATAAATCAAGCTCATAAATTAAAAACATTGTCTTAATTATTTGCAAGAAATATGAAGTCACGAAATGTATGGTAACATAAAAAAATATATAGGCTCTCTTGTAAAAACTGTAGCTCCTTGGAGCTGGCTGAAGCCGGCTCCTCATTCACCCTGTGGTGACGTCGACCTCTTGCGCATGCGCCAACATCAAAACAAGAAGTTGGCCTAATGCATAGGAGAACCTGTACTGAAGACATCCTAACGTGTTTATACAATGCACTGTATAATGCTAGGCTATCATCATGGAAAGGTGGGGCCTAGGGTGAAAAACACGCAAACCCAAGGAAATGGGGTCCTCTAAACAGGCACACCACATTATGAACTTATCATGCTATTGCTTTTATCCCACAAGTCCCGACTGTTTACTACATTCTGATCGGGAGATTATATTTCCAATCCCCCTTCCCTTTCCTTCCTCAATATACAATATACTTTTCTTTAAATCAGTTCCACAAAACCACAACTGCTACAGTAACAGGCCATACACGAAGCCCTAGTGTTATGTGAAATGACCACTTATCAACTTATCCTACTGCATACTTGGAGCTTTTGTGTAAAAAGGGCACTCAAGCAAAGAGAGGATGAGATAGTGCTGAATGAGGCCTATGATGGAGCTATGGGCCTATTCATGCAGATGATTTGCAACTAAAACTCAAGTCCATCAAGTTCATTCTTAATCGTGGTTTCCTGAGAAGGGATTGGAAGACCAGTTTTTTAATAGCTCTGGAAGTTCATCATGATGTGCTCTAGGGACCCCAAAACACCCACCGCGAGAGTGGGACTCTCTCGTTTTAGCCTCCCTAAAAACACTTAAAAAACAACTTATGTGTAAGCTTAAAGGAAAAAGTCCTGTGAGTCGGACTGAAGATATCCCAGCCCCATAGCCACCTCGTCTTACCTCGGATGACTTGAAAAGGCTAGAAGAAACTGCCACACAGCATAAAAACCTGCATGGTGGGAGCTGCCAGGAAAAAAATTGTTAGAAAAAAAGGTGACAATTTTGAAAGAAAATGTCGGCCAGTTCCAGCGATGTTGTGACAGCAACACGCAGAAAAGAAGTGAGGGATATTAGAGGTATTATGGAGGTCAGGGCTGGGCTGGTTACTAGGTTTTTATGGGCGGTTAGAAGTGTGTTAGAATCAGTCATTGGCCCAGATTGAATGTTTATAGCATGGAAGGTAAGGTATAACTTTAAGTAAATTAAGGGTGAGCTCAAAACAGAGCTTGTACAAGCTAGCAGCAAATTTGACGAGCTAACAGCTTCAATTTTAATATTAATTGTTAAGATGTCGTAAAAGTGATGACGTACCTGTTTGAAAAATCTTCCTCCAAGTTGAGTTGAGCAAGGGTGTTTCTCACTACAACTGGAGACCTGACGACAAAGAAATTAAACAAAAATGCATATCAATATCCCATTAAAATTCACTTTTGCACTGGATAATATTAGACTTTGCACTGGATATAAAATATGTGCTCAGTCTGTTATACCCTTACAGAAAAGTCTACATACAATCACCGACACAATTATTTGGCACTTCTTCTTTCCCCTACTACCCATTTGCAATGTTGGCAAAAAGTTTAGAATGAATTTCTTAGCCTCTTTATTTTTAAAGTGGTAATCATACCAACATTGAAGTGGGGGGAGGGAAAAAAATGCCAAGTATTTTGTCGCTGATTGTCTGAGTTTCAGATAGAAAAAAACAGAGAACTTTAGGAAGTATAAATGATGGTTATAAATGATGTGTTTTGTAGTTAATTATGATAATATGCAAATTGCTTCATTTGAAATGAGACATATTTATAAACAGTTGTGTTTCTTATTAATTATATGGTGAAGTATATATGTTTTTTCATAATAACCAAAGGAAGCAATACAAAATAATGTTGGGGATTGTATATAAGTTGGCTTAGAGGGAATTATAATACACATGAGTTTAGGAGTAATTGGGAATAGAAGAATTACACTAATTACTTATTCAAAATTTCTTTAACATCACAAGTTAATTGTTATTATGAAGAATCTGTATTAGAAATTGTAAAATATATCAATGGTAATCAGATGGAGGTCTGATAAATTGATGTAGTTCCTGTTTAGATATATAATTAATATATTAAATCTATCTAAAGGACATTGAACGTATCTCTTTAGATGGCGCAGTCAAGAATGCACAGCTAAGATATAAAAGAATTATATGGTTCTCTTAATATTTTTAGCTGTGTACCGTGTGTATCATTGAAAGGTACACAGCTGGGTTACGTAGGATCTGGAATATGTTGGAAATGTGTTGATGCTTAGCACTTGATATACAAAGGCATAGCAAGCACTAACTATGGTCGGGGACAAACTTTTATGTTGGTACCCTTTAATTGCTGTGCCTGGGAATATTTTCTCCCTGCCTCCAATTAAGATGGCCTTGAAATTCATTACTTAGGAGCAGCGGAGAGTTATATATGGGGTGGGGGCTAATGCGTTCGGAATGTGATACGTATCGTCTGATTTCCAAACGCGTAGCAAGTACCACCGACGGCCAGGGTAACAATTTATTTTTGTGCCCCTGGATTTTGGTGCACTGGAATATTTTCTCCCTGTCCCCATTTAAGATGCCAATGGATGCAGTTTCTTTCATTTTATACAAGCTGGTAGCACACACCATCAACCTCATGGGGCTCTTGGCAACACACCCAGTGTTTAATACCTGCAGCAATAGACTTAAAGCCAGTCACAACAACATTCACAAATATCGCCCCTATTTTTCACCAAAGCTCCAATATCTACCAATTAAAAAAAATATACCAAAAATATCTCCAATTTTGCTACCCCTGATCATAATTGTAAACTGTCACCTTCCTTTATCATCATCATAATCATGCTGTTATCCCCAGAGAAAAATTCCAGTTGAGAACAGTTGGATTCCAACTTGGATTGAACATTCCCAACTTGGATGAAATCGACCCAACTTGGACCAGTAAGTTTTACCTGGAGTATTTTCCTAAATTCTGGTCAAAATAATTCTCAGTTGGGGGAAATCACATCATCATCATATTATCATGCGCATCATGATATCTTATCATGAAATACAATTCAGCTCACCTTCTCTCAGTTGGGGAAATCACATCATCATCATGTTATCATGCGCATCATGATATCTTATCATGAAATACAATTCAGCTCACCTTCTCTCAGTTGGGGAAATCACATCATCATCATATTATCATGCGCATCATGATATCTTATCATGAAATACAATTCAGCTCACCTTCTCTCAGTTGGGGAAATCACATCATCATCATGTTATCATGCGCATCATGATATCTTATCATGAAATACAATTCAGCTCACCTTCTCTCAGTTGGGGGAAATCACATCATCATCATCATGTTATCAATGCACATCATTATATGTTATCATGAAATACAATTCAGCTCACCTTCTCTCAGTTGGGGGAAATCACATCATCATCATGTTATCATGCGCATCATGATATGTTATCATGAAATACAATTCAGCTCACCTTCTCTCAGTTGGGGGAAATCACATCATCATCATGTTATCATGCGCATCATGATATCTTATCATGAAATACAATTCAGCTCACCTTCTCTCAGTTGGGGGAAATCACATCATCATCATCATGTTATCAATGCACATCATTATATGTTATCATGAAATACAATTCAGCTCACCTTCTCTCAGTTGGGGAAATCACATCATCATCATGTTATCATCGCATCATGATATCTTATCATGAAATACAATTCAGCTCACCTTCTCTCAGTTGGGGAAATCACATCATCATCATGTTATCATGCGCATCATGATATCTTATCATGAAATACAATTCAGCTCACCTTCTCTCAGTTGGGGGAAATCACATCATCATCATCATCATCATGTTATCAATGCGCATCATGATATCTTATCATGAAATACAATTCAGCTCACCTTCTCTCAGTTGGGGGAAATCACATCATCATCATGTTATCAATGCACATCATGATATCTTATCATGAAATACAATTCAGCTCACCTTCTCTCAGTTGGGGGAAATCACATCATCATCATCATCATCATGTTATCAATGCGCATCATGATATCTTATCATGAAATACAATTCAGCTCACCTTCTCTCAGTTGGGGGAAATCACATCATCATCATGTTATCATGCGATCATGATATCTTATCATGAAATACAATTCAGCTCACCTTCTCTCAGTTGGGGAAATCACATCATCATCATCATCATCATGTTATCAATGCGCATCATGATATCTTATCATGAAATACAATTCAGCTCACCTTCTCTCAGTTGGGGGAAATCACATCATCATCATCATCATCATGTTATCAATGCGCATCATGATATCTTATCATGAAATACAATTCAGCTCACCTTCTCTCAGTTGGGGAAATCACATCATCATCATGTTATCATGCGCATCATGATATCTTATCATGAAATACAATTCAGCTCACCTTCTCTCAGTTGGGGGGAAATCACATCATCATCATGTTATCAATACACATCATGATATCTTATCATGAAATACAATTCAGCTCACCTTCTCTCAGTTGGGGGAAATCACATCATCATCATGTTATCAATGCACATCATGATATCTTATCATGAAATACAATTCAGCTCACCTTCTCTCAGTTGGGGGAAATCACATCATCATCATGTTATCAATGCGCATCATGATATCTTATCATGAAATACAATTCAGCTCACCTTCTCTCAGTTGGGGGAAATCACATTATCATCATCATCATGTTATCAATGCACATCATGATATGTTATCATCAAAGACAATTCAGCTCACCTTCTCTGATACCCAGATAATTTTTCATCGCCAGAGTGCGGCTCCTTCTTATGGTAAGACTGAAGCCCTGGAGAAGTGTCTTTTGATGCAGTCATAGGACGCCTAGGTGGAGTTCCCACCGGAACATTTTGAAGGTTTGGAAAACTTTTTGGGCTGTTCCATTGCATCATTCCACTATACCTACAATTGATAAAGAAATAGAAAGTTCTTTTAAGAAAATAAATCTAGTATCGGGAAAACCCACACTGCATGCAGGCACCGTTTTCACATGTGTACCAGTTAGCTGTTTGGTCCAATCGCTCACCATTAGGTTCATTATCATTTTTCATATGATTTGGAGGGCAAAATTTACTTTATAGGGTTACTTGTATCCATTTTTTTTCTTAAGATAAAAATGTGGATGATCTGTCTATCCAACCCAACCCCCCCCCCCTCCCCTTTCTACACACACACACACACAAACAAACACAAATGCACAGACACAATCCTGTGGCAATAATCTGCTCTTGGGATTCACTGCCTATTCATTTTTTTTATCAACTTAGTTCATTGGCTAAAAGTCCTTTAAAAAAATGTTTAGGGACATTTAGAGAGAAAAAAAAACATTAGGAAATAATTCAAAACCATATTAAACTCTTTCTTACTTCCAGTAGAAGCAAACCTCTTCAAATCTGGTAATTAAGAAATTGTTGAAATAAGCAGTCTGGGAGCGACCCAGAAAATAGGGTACTTTATAAAAAACAAAACAAAGTAGGGTCTTTCATCGTGATCCAAGAGGCCTATTACTTCCCAACCCCAAGTCCCGATTGGGAAATGGAGCAAGTTGGGAGATCATATTCAAAACCCTGTCTCCACTAAGTCTCACTCTTCTGGACTATTTCATGAACACCAGTGCTTGATTAACCACAGTGAATGTAAGCAAACTAAATTGCTGGCTATGCACAGCTACACAGCTCTTTTCATGCATTGTGGTTTGGAGATGTTATTTTCTGGGCCAAGCCAACCATTCAATTCACTAATAGTTTTCTTAAATTAGTGCCTGGAGAACTTCAAGAGAAAGAATCAAAAGTACTTTTTGGATGATAATTGGTGGATAAATTGTGCTTTCTGTGCTGAGGGGTTTCTGGACGAGTTTTTAATAGGCCTCTTGGATCATCATCTTTTTACAGGCACGTCACGTGATTTCGTTTTACATGCACTAAAGCTTATGGGTGTTTACATTTTCCGCTCCAGATTGTTCAAATTTCTATTGGCTACTGTAAAATATTTACTACTGGTAGTACTACCATTCCATTAGGCCCAAATACTAGCTTGCTCCAAGCTTGCAGCAATCTTGCGCAAGGTTTTAGCAAGTTTGTGCAAGCTAAAAATTGTTACCTTGTTGCAAGCTTGCTGCCAGCTTGTTATTTTTTTTTTTCCTTATTTGTTTTCTGTGAGGGTAGCCAGTGTACAGTATCAGAATTGTCTCAATAAAGTGCTGAGTGGTGAAGAAAAACTCATTGCATACTGGGAGTAAGGCTGTGTCAAAATGGGATTTTTTTTCTCATCCAATCAAAATTTACGTAAGAGAGTTACATGTAAGTCAGCTTTATGTAAGACAGTTACTTACGGTTGAAGAGGGATCTGTACAAAGTTCTGGTTCCATGGTCTTGCCCTGGCCGCAGTAGTTCGTTTCTGATATTTCTTTCTGGGAGTGATGGTATCTTTCTTCTTCATTAAAGAAAATAGAACAGGATGAAATTAGATCAAGGATATTCAGTCCGGTTCGTACTCCCAAACAGGAGAACAGTTTTGGTCTCTGATCAGGAGATACTTCGTGGAAGTATCCCACAATGCATCTATCCAAATCTTAATTTTGTGTAGGAACCAGATAAGAATCAGACAAATTTTGAGCGTGCGGAACTTAACCACTCAATGCAAAGGGTTCAAATTTTTCTTTACGTTTTGAAAAAATGGCATATGAATTATATTTTGACTTTGTGTTTTTAAAATTTACTATAGAACTTTGAAGAAATTTTAAGAAAAGGGGTGACTTCTTATTATATGTGTCATCGGTTAAAGGCAGATTTTGTGAAGGAAAAAAAAACATTTTGAAGTTTTGTTTGGGAATTATTTTTGACTAATATTGTAAATGAATACTATAAATATATAAATAATAATAAATATATAATAATAAATATATGATAATAGATACATAATAATAAATAATAATAAATATATAAATAATTTTAAATATATAATAATAGATAATAGTAAATACATAAATAATAAATACTATAAAAGTGAAATCAAACATTTGTGTCATCATTTTATTTGAATAAAACGGAGTGTTAAGAAATTATACACACATAAAGCGGCTACACCAAAGACTATGGCGAAGCTTCGTTACTGAGTAGACTCGTACTGCACATGTCCCAATCTCCCGAACGGGTGAACTCTTGAGATCTCCCAATCGGGAGTACGAGCCGGACTGATATAAGGGAAATTTTAAAGGATTAGTTCAGTGGTCAAGCATGTCCATCTTATTTATATAAAAGAGGACTTCAAAAGAATCATTATGGCGAAGAAAGCATTCAGAAATCTAATTCCGTTAAGGAAATATTCAAGTATAAAGTTTGGTGTCATTTCTGTAGAAACAACCAAAATCAGACTAGTTGTGATGTCACAGCCTCAGATTCCTCAGTTTTTTTGTAAAGGTTCTGAACAAAGTGGTTTTTAAATTACTTCAAATTTGGAAGAATTTCTAATGTCTGCAAAAGTTATGATGTATGAATATCACATCTCAAACCTTTCATGGGACCCTTTCTCATGTCTTAATTTGTTTGTTTGATGAGGGCTTAACGGCACCATGACAAAGAGGGTCAAATTGTGCTTGAGAGGTTAGATCATTCCAGAAATAGGAAGAAATGAAAACAGGGGAAAATTGAGAGAAACACAGGAACTAAAAGCCAGAAGGCTGGGATCGAGAGAGGTGCATGGGTAAAAGAAAAACAAAATTAGAGAAAGGGGGGTAGGAGAGGAGGACTAAATATGGTTGTAGAGGGAAGCATGATGAAGAAAGGAGATAATTTTATCCGCAGGGTTTTTCTAGAAGAGCTTGGCTATTGAGTTGTGGGGAGTGAGGGAAGCTCTGGGAAGGTTGTACATGGACGCAGGCAAGGAGGTGGTGGACTATAAGGGCCGGTGCAATGGCAATTGTTGCAGAGAGGTGGGGGAGCCAATAAGGAGGTGGGAGTGAGTGAGGTGGGTGTGACCTATTCTAAGGAAAGTAATGTGAATGTTGTCGGCATGGGAGAGGTTGTGGATGGTGTGTTTGATCGGAATGGTGGGCTGGATGGCGTGAAGTTTGTTAGGTCTTCAGTTTCAGTTTGTTCATTTGGTGGGGTTTAACGCCACCAAGAAAACAATCATGGCAACATTGTGCCAGAAAGATTAGATCATGTCAGAGGTGAGGAGAAGTTGGATAGAGAACAGTAGGTAGGTATAAGTCTGGAGAAGGTTAGGACAAGATAAGTTAGATACAATTATGATAGCAGGTGTGGTGTAGGAAGGAGATGATTTTTCTGGGGAGTTTTTGTGGAAGAGTTCGGCAATGGAGTTGAAGGGATTGAGGGCAGCTCTGAGGTTGGTGAAGAGAGGGCAGTCAAGGACGATGTGTTTGTCTGTAAGAGGCTTATGACGGTTATTGCAGAGAGGCTAGGAGGTGGAATGTGTGAGGTGGGTGTAACCTATTCTGAGGAGAGTGATGTAGACTTTTGGTCATATCCAACTGCTCCCATTCACATATAATGTTGAAGGAATAAAAAAACAGAAAAATGTTAATACAAGGTAATTCATTTTCTCTTTGTGATGTAGCAAAATGTAAATAAAGTATAAATAATGAAGTCTTCAATTTGAAATGCTGTAATATGATTATTTTTTAACCAATTTGATGAAACCTTTTCTCTTTTCAAGATTGATAGAAATATTTTTTTCCTTTTTAAGTTCAAGTTGTTGCTGACATTCCATAGATCTTTAATATTTTATACTTAACTGAAAAATTACATTTTAAGTTCTAAAAAGACTGAACTTTTTTAAAATCATAAACAGACATTTTACCTCCACGACTTCCTCAGAAAATCTGTCAAGGAGACACTGCCGTGACTTTCGTCGAGTAGTTGAAGGTTGTGGCACTTTTTGGTCGGGGGTTTGATACCCTGACGGCATTTTCCTCTTCAATGATGGCGGGGTGAACATACAGGGGGATCTTTCTGCAATCGATGGCGTGAATGTTGGGGTTTGTGGTGCTTTCATAAACTCCACATCTCTGTAAATGATGAAAAATAAATCTTCTTTCTTGTATCCCCATTAAAAATACTTTGAAAAAATTATATATGTATATATATATATATATATATATATATATATATATATATATATATATATATATATATATATATTTATATATATATATATATATATATATATATATATACATATATATATATATATATATATATATATATATATATATGTATATATATATATCTATATAGATAGATAGATAGATAGATAGATAGATAGATAGATAAATAGATAGATAGATAGATAGATAATTAGATAGATAGATAGATAGATAGATAGGTAGATAACACCACGTTATATCGCCATATTTCGGCGAGTTGTTACTCTTGAGTTTCACAAGAGTGCACTGTGTGTCTATATGCACTGCTTTGGATCTACAAACACTAATTGTAGCAAGGAGCTGAGGCTATTTCTATTGACCGGACTGACTGCAATTCATAGTGTTTGACTTTTTAATGTCCCAGAATTAAGGAGTTCAGCACCTTGGTTTTCTAAATGCCACACATATTTCAAAAGTTCTGTTTCTGCTGAGTACTTCGCATGTCTAAATGATTTGGTGTGGCTATTACATTGTTGCTTGAAAGTTCCACCTGTGAGTCCTATGTATTGTTTTGATATAGAGTCTGATGTAACAATAGCCTTATATACTAAGGCGCTGATTTGATACTTCCAGCGAGGCGGGGAGAGGAGGGGGACGATTTATCTTTGTCCCTGCAGTGGAAAGTGGCGTTTGATTGGCTTTATTGATTATTTGTGAATTATGCTATTTTACGATGGTTTGCATGTTTTTCATGCAGCTATAGCTGATTTTGAGGATATTTTTGTTGAAAATCTTGTGCAGCTTGTGTTTACAGGGAAAGTGCTTTAAGTCGGATGTTGGTTTTCACAGTTTACTGAAAGGGGGTGGGGAGGGGGTGATTAAACCAAATTTTTTGGGGTTGATTCTTTTTTGGGGTCAATTCTTTTTCTGTTTGTTGCTTTTGTCATCTTTCTCGTGGTGTGAATATTGTATGCTTTCTGAGTAACCGCTTAAATTTAGGGCTTCGTTGTACTTGGGTGCTGCTTTTGTGAAAATGTTACAGTTGGATGAAAGTTCCGAGATTCTGCTTACACACAATAATGTTTACTTCTGTTTAAATGACCATTGTTAAGTGTATCATTTTTCAAGTCAGATATAAAATAAATATAAATATCAAAATATGTTTTCATTTTACGCCTACACACAATAATGTTTACTTCTGGTTAAATGGCAATTGAAAAGTTTTCAAATATGCAATATTGCGCAAGTCACAGAGAAATTTGCTTGAGATAATCTGTTGCAGTGGCAGCGGGGGGCATGGGGGGACATTTTCTCCCATCAGATCGTTTTTCCCCCACTTACCCCTAGAAATTTTTGTAAAGTGACATGTTTTGTCCAATATTTAGGCTTTTGCCTCCTCTCCATGAGACAAATTTAACCCACTCTTCCCCCCCTCCCCCTTCATGACCAAAATCCTGGTGCTGCCACTGCTCTGGTGTAATGCAAATGTGCAGTGGTCATACTTTCATTTACTGTATTATCTGAATGGGTATTTGATATCTACAAGGTCCATGTTTCTTTCTAAATTCTGTGTAAAAACCACTTACCACCAGTGTTCACACTATAGGCTTCAAATTTTGTGGGGATTCTCCCCTTGTGTATTTTTTGGGGAGCGGTGGGTGACCTAAATAAAAGGGGAATTTCTTTTTGGAGGAAAAAAAAGGACAAAAAATCAAACAAATGCCAAAAATGGCCAAATTTGGCATTTTTTGGCCAAATTTGGTCTTTCTCGGCCAAATTTAGCATTTCCTGGCCAAATTTGGCATTTTCTGGCAACATTTGGCCTTTTCCGGCCAAATTTGACATTTTTTCGACCAACAATTATCATTTTTTGTGTGGAAATTTCCCCCTCCCCCTTCAGTTATTTTTGTGGAGAAATTTGAAAATATGTGTGAATCCCGCACCTTACCTTACAGTGAGCACTGCTCGCCACATCGATCGCTTTTAATAATATATATAATGCAACAGCAAAATCATGAAAAAAAGGTGCACTTCATGAAAACAGGCGCCGACCATACAAAATTCATTTTGGTCTATGTATCAGATCATGATGCATGAATACAGTCTGCTGGACAGCCCATTTAGGATGCCATGACCAATTTCTATTCACAATCAAATCTTAAGTGGAAAACATACTCATCATCATCATTCCAGTCGGTGAACTTCTCTCTACATGTGAGGTCAGGGGTCGTCCGTCCACCCGTTATCTTGCAATCTTTGCACATGTTGGTAGCTAACACAAGATAGAGAGAAAAATATATTCCCAGGGAAACACTTAATTTTTAGTATAATTTTTCAAATTCAAGAGATTTGTCTCGTGCTTCCAACCTCCCCTGCCCCCTTCCTTTTATCTCACTTTTTGGATGAGAATGTCTTTATGGCTCTGATGCAGTAGATATGTTTGGCAACCCAGTTGTTTTTCATCATATTTTGAGGGCACAGCTTGATATACTCCCACAATAAAGGTCGGACCATGTATTAAGATTTTGAAAGTTACGATGGCATATTTATCATGGCTGAGAAAAAACATATGACAGCCCTGGTCCCCATTTTTCTTACAGCAAACTAGGAGTGTCACAATATTTTGATTATCACGATATCATATTGAGTTTCCCGTGATGTCAAAAGTGCCTTGACCAACATATCGTGATGCGAAATTTTCACACATTATAAAGCAAACCCTCGTGAAACAGATTTTCATAAATGTTTCAAACGAATGAGGACATTTTAACAGAATATTTGCAGTAAATCTTATTCTTTTGTACATCCCTTATTAAGATCCTAAATCTATAAACACTTGAGATCTTTATGCTAAAAACCCAAACACTTTTTCAAAATTAATAATTGAAATATAGATATCACGATACGGTGATACATCTGGATATAGTTTTGTCCATGATAATTGATATCTAATTTTCTCATATCATAACAGCTTCAGTGTTCATACTACAGCTTATGCTTTTATTTTTATTTTTTTCAGGAAAGGGGGATTCTCCCTTGTGTATTTTGGGGGAAATTTATCAAAAAGGGATTTCTTTTTTAGAAAAACTTAACTAAAAAGGCCAAAGGTCTATTTTTTTCAGGAATTCCCCATCAACTTTTTGGAGGGAAAATCTCATCATCATCATCATCATCATGTTATCAATGCGCATCATGATATCTTATCATGAAATACAATATCATCTAGGAAGGAGAGGCAGAGGTATATCCACTTACAACTACTGTATACATCAGGGAGAGAGAGATATCCATGCCCTCATTGCATATTGTTAAATCACATTGGTTACCAGACTAGTAAACACACTCTCCCTTATTCTCCGCACCAAGAAGGAATTTGTCAGACAATTTGATCTCTTATCAGAACTAGAACCAAAAGGTTTTGAGGTTCTGATGCTCTTTCATCAGCTGATTAATGTGCAAGTTTTGTATTACTGTCATGTCGTTGCATATCATGAAATATTGATATATATTGATATTTATTCTAAGCCACACCCACCATGTAGATCAATACAAATATTGACAACATTAGCATTTCCACCATAAATAAAAACATTATAAAAGCAAGTATGATGCACAAATGGTTGCTCATTTATCCTATTTCAAGAATTTTCAGTAAGCCTGCTTGCTCTTTAATATTCATAACATCTCTCCCACAACATTAGAACATGCAAACCATGATTCATCTGTGTACGACATATAGCATAAATCCGATATACCGTTCATGAGATACAGAATGGTGTTTACATCATTTAGCACTTTCACATTAAGCCACGCCCACCATGCATGCTAATGACATCTGCTGATAACATAAGCATGTACACAATAATATACAATATTATCTTGCCCAATATGACACAACACAGACATAAAATTGTTTATCACTTCAAAATGTTCACTTAAAGCCATGCCCACTTATTAATATGCATGAAATCACCACCACAAACATTAAAGCACATCTGCAGACCATGAGCTATCTGTGTACCACACATGATGTGAATCCAATTCATGGTTTTTAAGATATCGTGTTTACTTGTGTTATTTCTTTACAAAATCATATGAAGCCACTAATGAAAGTCAATGTTTTTATACAATGAAAACATACATACTAGTTAGTTAACATCATAATTATAAGAAAAATGAAACAAAACAGACATGTGATCGTCAAAATAAGAGCATTTAAAGATTTTTATATTAAGCCTCGCCTACTCATTAAAAATATGCATAACACCACCACAAACAATAGAACACATCTACAGACCATGGGCTATCTGAGTAACACATAATACATGAATTCAGTTTACCATTCTCGAATACCGTATTTACAAGCTCTTTTCAGCAAAATCATTGTAAGCCCCGCCCACTACACATTTTAATGAAAGTCAATGTCTTTACATCATGAACATGTATACACCAGCTAACATCATAATTATACCATATATGAAAGAAAACAGACATGTGGTTGTTAAAATATAAACATTTCAATATGTTCACTGTAAGCCTGCCTACTCATTAATATGCATGACATCACCATCAAAAACAATAAGGCACATCATGACCATGGGCCATATTTGCTTCACATATGACATGAATCCAGCATATCATTCTTGAGATATCGCGTTTAAAAGCTGGCCATCACCTACATACATACAAACACACATACAGTGCATACATACGCATACACACACATGCCATCATGACCACATAGATTCCTGATGTTATTGCATCGGAACCAAAAATTGCCCAACTTAGTTTAGATCCTAAAGTTTGTTCCTTTCTCATATAATCCTACTTCAAAAACTTGACACAGATTTTGTATCAAAATCATTCAAATTTATTTCAAAATTTCCTGCCAGAGGTGGGAGGGGGGGAGGGGTAAGAGGAGAAATTCCCCCCCTCCTTCTTCCCCCCCACCACCTCCATCCCCAAACTCCTAGTTATGCCACTGCATGTTTGTTTCGTTGCACAATATAGGATAATCTCACCATCGGCAGGCTTGATGTCCTTCCCTTTAATCTTGTAATAGCAAGCCTTGGTCAATCTCGGGTCATCCTTTATCAGAGTTTTACTTTGACTTTTAACCTGGCCAATTTTACAGGGGGTACTCCATTCGTAAACCTCTTTCCTCCCATGTCTTGGTTTCTTAGTACTTATGTGGTTCTTTTGTTTGCTGCTGCCGCTTCCGGGCACAACTTGGTCTGAGGGTGATGTGCGCCACGCCGATGCGATGTTCTTTGGAGTAGAGCATACAACTTCTGGTTGTGTGGAAAGAGGAGTACTTGGAACAATGTCTGGAAGGACGTGCTGCCTGTGTGAGATTGTTGCCTTGGAAGCAGGTCGATTGCTCTTCACTGGAGTTGACAGCAGTGTTTGATGTGAGCTGGACACGCTTACTGCATTCCTGTAAATCAATGTCAACATAGAACATAAATAGCAATTTAAAGAATTAGTTCATTGGTCAAGCACGTTCATCTTATAGGAAAGAGGACTTTAACAGAAACAAAATGGTAAAGAAAGCATTCAAAAATCTTATTCCATTAAGAAGATATTAAAGGATTAGTTCAGTGCTGGTCAAGCATGTTCATCTTATATGAAAGTGGACTTCAACAGAAACAAAATGGTGAAAAAATCATTCAAAAATCTTATTTCATTAAGGAGATATTAAAGGATTAGTTCAGGGGTCAAGCATGTCCATCTTATATGAAAGTGGATTTTAAAAGAAACAAAATTGTGAGGAAAGCATTCAAAAATCACTCTCCATTAGGAGATATTAAAGGATTAGTTCAGTTGTCAAGCATGTCCATCTTATATGAAAGATGATTTCAACAGAAACAAAATGGTGAGATAAGCATTCAAATATCTTACTCCGTTAAGGAGATAATCAAGTTTAAAGACAGATAGAATACATAAACAGGAAAGAGGAATCTGAGGCTATGACATCAGAACTTGTCTGATTTCAGTCATTTTTACAAATGATACCAAACTTTAAACTTAAACATCTCCTTAACAGAATAAGATTTTTGAAAGCTTCCTTCACTAGTTTGTATCTTTCATATAAGAGACAATTGCCTGACCCCTGTTCTAATCCCTTACGAGACCTCCATAGCAGTGCGGAAAAGCTTCAGCTTTCTAATCTAGCATCCCAGGTTCAATTCCCAGTGGGTCTCCAACCAGCGCTCCACGACTGGTTAATAAAACAGCCGTAGGCATCTTGACGTAAATACTCCAATGGAGGTCTGTTAGGATGTTATAAACCTTGGTAAACAAACCAAAAAAAAAACCAAACTTTAACATCACAAAAAGTATTGCATTAGCACTGATTGATCAGCATTCTTACTTGCTACACTAGCTTTAAGTGTAATCTGGCTTAAGCGAGGGTAGGAAGGGAGGTGGGGGGCAGGGAGAGGAAAGATGGGAATTGTACGATGGGAATTGTAAAGATTCTAAAGGAGTTGATCAAAGGGGTGGGGGTGAGTAATGTCTACTATTTGTGACTTATCTTAATTGTGTTATCTAGGTTATCTTGAAATATAGCGATAGGTGTGAGTGAAGTCATATTACAAATTAAAACAAACTACAAGTTTGCGACTACTATGAGGAAAATAAATTGTACAACCGTGTGGTCAATTGACCTCTCTGACTTAGGAAATAGGCCACGTCGTCATAACAATGTGGTAACTAGGTGGGGCAAACAAACCTTAAATCACGTCCTTATAGCAACGTGGTAACTAAGTGGGGCAAACAAACCTCAAATCCGCAATCATGCAAGACCAACTTAATGCATGACATTTAGATGTTCATGTGGCCTGCCACAAGTTTTGATTATCTATGGCACTTCTTTGGATCATTATTTTATAGTTTTTAGCAGAAGGAATAAAAATGATCTGTTTACTAACTGTTCTAGGAAATGAGAATCGGATACACAAAAGTCAGTAGCGAGTCCGGCCCATAAGTGCAAGCTTTGTTCACCATATTGTCTGTCACTTGGTCTGTGTGTGCACAAATTTGTTTTGCGCAGTATATTGCATTGACTGCATGAGCGCGCACCGCTAGTTAGCTGTATAACTATACCGTACTGCATAGGATTTTTGCCCCCACTTAGTTATGCAGATTTTGTTGCTAGGCAAATTGGTCCCGGTGATAGGTTGAAAAAGCTTGTTAATCAACTAACTCAGAGAGGTCAATCAATACTATTGCAATTTTTCAAATACTTTTGTACATTAAGAGCTGCATTCATGGGTTCAATGTGATAAGTATGCTTAAATCTTTGGAGAGGTTTTTGAGAAAGGAGGGAGTGGGAGGGGAATGGAGTTGGGTATAAAAACATTTGAAAAAATGTATTTAGTGGACAGGACTTTTTATTCCTCATGCATTAATACCTGCATTGTTTTTTTTTTTATAAGAGATACTATGCCTTGCATTTTTTGAGAGGTTGTTCAGAAACAAGGGAATGAGGAGTGGGTGTATATATCTCTATCCCTCCTCTTTTAATGACTTCTAGACTTACCCCCTCTCTTTCTTCTTCTTCTTCTTCTTGGTTTGCTTTGACCTGGATAAGCTTTTGACCATAATTTGGTCTGGTCTGAGGCCATGCCTCTCCACAAGGAACTCCTTGTGCAAATCCTGAAGAACTTGTGTCGGCTTTTGAGGTGCTACACCGTCATTTTGTGCTACAAGACAGGAAATAAACAAAATGGTTTTTTTTCTTCTAATAGGCTATTTTCTAATAGGCTATTCACACACCCCCATAGTCCTTTAAGCAAAAAAAAAAATACAGATGACTTCAGACAAAAGACTGACACAAACAATTCTCAAAGGTGAAAAAGATGAAAGTCAAAATCTGAACCAACCATTTTAGATTTACTCTTTATTGAGTACATATAGCTGATACGAGGATGTTTACGCATTTGATTTAAGTGGTTTAAACAGAAAATAATACAGGCTGTGGCTTTGATAACAAAAATCTGATTATGAATATTCATGAAGCATGTTCTTATTTACAGCTGAATATGCACACTGACATCATCCTTGCACGGTGCATCCAATTACTGGTCCAGGAATAGTTAACAAACAAAGAGTGCAGAGGAAAATATGCTCCTGGTTTGCCTCCACATGTTGCCATCTTTCATATCAAAAATAAGCATTGATCAAATAAAAAACATTTGTTTCTGGTTATTTAGTGTTTACAAATTGGTAGTTTTGCATTATCTAATTTGTATTGATTGTACTGAAAGTGTCCATCTGCTTTTCACATTGTCAATAAGCATAATTTGTGTACAGTTGGCATAACATAAAAACTAACTTCCAGTACCAACTGAGTGAGTGTGTGTGACATCACATGCACATACTTTATTCATCCTTGTGGGACAGTTGCAAATTGCTTGCCACTAAAACAGTTACAGTATAAATTTTCAGATTTTCATACTGTGTCGGAAAAGTAAGACTGTTTTACACAACATCAACATCAAATAGAAAAAAGTGGATAATCTGGATGGATTGGAAGGGGAAGCAGGAGAAAGAGGTTGATGAATATTGTATTGTAGGGGATGGGGGGGGGGTGAGGGAAGCTCTGAAAATGTTGCACAGGGAGTAGGTGAGGAGGACATGGTTGACTGTGAGGGTGCAATGGCAGTTGTTGCAGAGGGGTGGGGGAGCCAATAAGGAGGTGGGAGTGAGGGAGGTGGGTGTGACGAATTCTAAAGCGGGTAATGTGGACATTGTCGACACGGGAGAGATTGTGGATGGTGGGTATGATCGAAATGGTGGGTATGATCGAAATGGTGGGCTGGATGACGTGGAGTTTGTTATCAATTTGGGAGTCCTCCTTGCCTGCCCCCTGTGCAGTCCCATGAGGGTTGCCAGCGATCACGAACAAGGTAAGTGATATGCGGTTTGAAGTCAGAAAGGGTTTTGGGAAAGGGGATAGGGAGGAGATTAAGGGCAAGCTTAGCAGCTGCATCAGCTCTGTCATTGCCAGGGATGCCAACATGGCTCGGTATCCAGAAGAAAAGAATACTTTTCCTGCAGCGGAGGAAGAGGGGGAAGGCAAAAGGAATTTACAGAGGAGGAGGTGGGTTATCCCATTTAAGAATGGGTAAAGAAGTAAGGACAGACTTGGAGTCTGAGGAGATAGCAAAGTGGCTGAGCGGGAGTACTCAATAAAGTTGATGGCGAGTAGGATCCTTGGCCTCGGCCAAGGAGATGGACGAGTACTTGGGAAGCCTGCAACTGCGGGTGATGTCTTGGATGGCGGCAGCAGCAGCTGTCTTGTTGCCTTCCTTGGAGCCATCAATATAGATGGATTTGTAGTTTGAGAGTTGTAGTTTGAGAGTTGGTCTTTGATTTGGTTGTAGAAGTTGATGAAGAGATTGGGGTGGGTTTGGGTTTTGTGATAAGTGGAGAGGACCAGGTGAATAGAAGGGAGGGGGTGGCCCAGGGAGGAAAAGTTGGCCAGGGGACGGTGCCAAGAGTGGTGGGGTTGATGCCAAGATGGTGGAGGTCAGGTTTATTACATAAGCTGAAGGGAGGGGTAGGGTTTTAGTCCTATCAAAGAGGGTGGAAAAATTGGAGTACCTAATGAGTTTGTAAATAGGGTTCTGGGTGTTGGTGAGGGCTCTAAATGCATAGGAAAGGCTAAGCTTTCTACACCTTAGCAGAAAGGGCAGTTCATTGGCTTCAACCTGAAGGCTGGTAATCGAGGAGGTCCTGTAGGCACCCAGACAAAGCCTGGGGGCTTCATTTTGGATGATGTTGATGTGGTTGAAGTAAGAGTTGTGAGCGGCACAGTAGACAATATTGCCGTAGTCGAGCTTGGCACGAATGGTGAGCCTATATATTTAAGGAGAGCATGGGGTTCGAACCCTAAGTGGTGTTGGAGAGGAGTCGGGGAATGTTGAGGGAGCTGTTGCATTTCTGTTTCAGGTTGGTGATGTGTTGCTTGTAGGAGAGCTTGGGGTCAAAGGTTAAACCCAGGAACTTGGTGTGGGCAACTTAAGTGATGCAATTGCCATTGAGCACGAGGTTCGGGTTGGGGTGGAGGTTGTTGAAATGACAGAAGTGCATGCAGACTGTCTTGTGTTTGAAGAATTTTAAAAGTTGTTGTTGCGTCAATCTTGCAGCCAGTTGAGGCTGAGTTGGAGCCTATTTTCGACAAGAGGAAAGCTAGGAGAGGAGTAGAAGATGGTGAAGTCATCCATGTAGAGGGCACGTTTGATGTTGGGGCCAAGCTTGTCCGCGATGTTGTTGCTCAGGTTGAAGTGGGAGAGAGGATGCTACCTTGGGGCTGCCCCCTTCCTGGGGGTAGGGGTTGGAGAGGGTGTGGTGAATACAAACTTGGAACTGCCTGATTAAGAGGAAGTTTTGAATAAAGATGGAAAAGTGGCCTCTGAGGCTGATGGTGTGAAGCTTGCGGGTAATGCAGTATTTCCAAGTAATGTTGAAACCTTTCGAGGTCAAAAAAGATGTCAATGAAGTGTTACTTTTTTTGCAAAGGATTCCCGGATAGTGGTGTAGAGCGTAATTAACCAGTCCAGGTTATTGCGATGTTTCCAGAAGCCGCTTTGGTGAGGGGAGAGGATTCTGTTGGTCGCAAGGAACCAGTTTAGTCTCTGGTTAATGAACCTTTCAATAATTTTACACAGACAGCAGGTGAGGGCGATGGGGTGGTAGCTGGAGGGGCCGGTACTGTCCTTCCCCACGTTGGGGATGGGAGTGATGATAGCTGTCCTCCAGATAGGGGAAAGGAGTGTGAGGACCAAATGTGCTTGGATGGAGAGTACGGTAGCGGTGGCCTTGTTGGAAAGGTTTTTCAATAACTGGTAGAGGATGTTATCTGGGCCCTTGGAGGTGCAGCCAGCGTCGTGGATGGCTTGGTTTAAATCAAAATGGGTGAGAGGGGTGTTGTAGCTCTCGGTGTTGTCGAAGGGGAAGGTAATATTCCGGGTTTCGTTGCAAGCTTTTTTGGCTTTGAAAGCATTAGGTTAGTTGGCCGAGATATTGCTGAAAGAGTTGACGAGGTGGTTAACGTTATCCTTTTTCACAGTGAGGTTCCATACCAGGAGAGATGGGGGACTTCTCCATCCTGCCGTGGAAGCTGTTAACCATTCTCCAAAACTTCTTAGTGGGGGTGTTGGTGGTGAGAGAAGAGATGAAGTTGTTCCAAGTGTTGGTTTTACTCTCCTTGATAGTGCACCTGGCTTTGGCATGGCTAATGCGAAAGAGGTTGAGGGTGGTCGGGTTTGTTTGGAAGTTCCTGAGGGCCCTTTTCCTGTTCTTGATGGTGGTTTTGCAGTCGTCAGTGAACCAGGAGTTGGGGGCGGTTAGGGGGTTTTGAAAATGGAGCAGGTGGCGATGTTGATAAGGATGTTACTGAAGTTTGACATGGAATACTCACCCTCGAAGAGATGGTGGGGGAGAGGTGAGAGTTGCAGAGGGTTTTTGAAAGGGGCTAATTTAAAAAAGGGGCCAGTCGGCCTTCCTAAGGTTCCAATTGGGGGTGTGGTCAGTGGGGGTTTGAAGCTTGGAGTAAATAAGAAGAGGGTAATGGTCACTATACCACAGAGATCAGCAGTGACCTTCCAGCTAAAATCAAGGAGGTTGGGGGAACAGATAGACAAGTCAATACAGGTGAGGGAGCTTGTGGCAGGATGAAGGTAGGTCGGGGAGTTAGTGTTGAGCAAGGAGAGGCTGTGCTGTTGAAGAGTGTTTTTGATGAGCTTGCCTCGGGGGTGGTGTTGGAGCCCCACAGGGAGGGGAGGAGGTTGTGGGCATTAAAGTCACCACGAAGGAAGAAAGGGGAGGGGAGCTGAAAGATGAGGTTGTTAAGGCTGGATGGCTCAATGTTGGTTTTGGGGGAGATAGATATTGCAAAGAGTGAAGGTTTTGTTGAGGGAGATAGAAATACAGATGGCGTAAAGGTCGGTGTTCACATAGGTAGGGCTGTGGGGAATATCGTGTCTAACGAGAATGGAGACGCCCCCACAGGCATGAATGAAGCATGTATTGTCACTTCTCATACATCACGGATGTGCACTGAAATGCTCATGGGTAGAGGGAGAGGTTGATGAATATCCATAAAAAAACATTGTCTCAATACTCATCCATTGTGGATGAGTACTTAAATGCTCATGGGTGAAGGAAAAGGTTGATGAATATTCATAAATGAATCATTTATTGTCATACATTGTAGATGAGCAATACAATGCTGATGGAATGGGGGGTAGGAGGTTGAAAATTATTCATGAATGAAGCAGGTCCTCTCATTACTTATCCATTGTGGATGAGCACTTAAATGCTCATGGGTGGAGGAAGAGGTTGATGAATATTCATAAATGAATCATTTATTGTCACATACTCATCCATTGTGGATGAGCAATACAAATTATCAGGAGGAAGAATCTGAAAAATATTTATGAATGAAGCTTGTCTTTTCATTACTCATCCATTGTGGATGAGCAATACAAATTCTTAGGGGGAGGAAGAATGTGAAAAATATTCGTGAATAAGGCAGGTATTCTCATTACTCATTCATTGTGGATGAGCAATAAAATGCTCATGGGGCAGGAAGTTGTTGATAAATATTCATGAATGAAGTGCGTCTTCTCATTACTCATGCATTATGGATGAGCAATAAAATGCTTATGGGGCAGGAAGTTTTCAATAAATATTCATGAATGAAGCAAGTATTCTCATTACTCATTCATTGTGAATGAGCAATAAAATGCTGATGGGGGAGGAAGTGGTTGATAAACATTCATGAATGAAGCACGTCTTCTCATTACTCATTCATTGTGGATAAGCAATAAAATGCTGATGGGTGAGGAAGTGGTTGATAAATATTCGTGAATGAAGCATATCTTTTTGTCACTCATCCATTTTGAATGAGCAATAAAATACTTATGGGTGAGAAAGAGGTTCATGAATAAAGCATGTCTTCATTCATTGTGGATGAGCAATTAAATGCTCATGTGGGGAACGAAGAGGTTGATAGATATTCATGAATGAAGCACATCTTTTCATTACTCATCAAGGTTACAAAGGCTTATAAAATCCCAATAGACCTCCATTGGAGTATTTGCATCAAGACGCCCACGGCCGTTTTATAAACCAGTCGTGGAGCACCTGATGGAGACCCACTGGGGCTCAAACTAGGGACGTTAGATTGGGAAGCTTTACTGGACTGATATTACAAACACTCACTCCAATAAATACTAAATCAATACTTCTTCTTCAAATAAAGTGCAGCTAAACACTCTGAAGATAGACACACTGGGGCTGCATGGAGCCAAAAAAAACGCCAAAAGTACAGGTGCAAGCATATAAACAAATAGCGCTCGAAAAAAAGAGGTAAAAACAAGAGTCTATACGATGGCACCCTTCAACATTTCCATGAGGGCATCAAGGGAATGTGCATCTGCTGGGTCAAAGGGGACTCCATTATTCCAATCTCTGCAGATGGGAGAAGTAGGTGAAGCAAACAACTGAATGGTACATGCGGGAACAAAGTCCGCTGATGAAAGATTTACATTTTTGTGTAAAGACAAAAGGCCAATTGATGTCCACGAGGTTGTAACATATCCGGTACATCATGGCAAGACAATCATGAAGGCGTCTAGTTTGAAGTATCGGTGGGAATTTAAGATACTAGTCATAGGCGTCACCAGGGGGTGGGGGATTCGGGGGTGTGAACAACCCCCCTTTTTCGTACAGCAAAATTTTACTATTTTGTTTTTAAAGGTGTCATAATAAATCACATGCGTCACCAAAGAGGGTGGGTCTCCTATCAAAAAATATTTCTTTCAAGAAGTTATAAAATAGGCCTATACCAAATATTGACGTATTTCTACACGTTATTACATCAACAAATTATATAGATGCAATAATGGTATGCTGTACTGTACACAGCTGTAGCTCTAAAGTGAGTCCCTGGACTACCCGCCCCTGAACACCCCGTGATTGTACCTATATGTTAGTAACCAAGGCAATAAAATATATGCCCTTAGAACATAGGTCTAGTTCCTAGCAGCAATTATACTATATTCACAGAAAGCATAGAAATAAGATGTGTGGCACGAAAAACACTCTGGAATGATGCAAACCCTTGAAAGCTGTAGCACCACTCCCACAGACTTTCAGTTACACATACCCCAGGTATGTAGAAAAAAACATGCAAGGACACATAAAAACATGTCAAATTCCATCCACTTTCAGGCCCCCTGGACCCCACCGGGGCTTTGCCCTTGGACCCCACCATGGGCCCTCAAGTGGGCTCCTGGCCCCATGCCGATTATCTCGTGCTATACGCATGGAAAAAAAGTAAATAAGAACGCCATCATTTTGCGATGAGTGAACACACAATTAAAATGACGGGGTCGTCGCCTGCGTATCGGTTATGATAGTAACAATGCTATCACGAAATGCTTAATATGACCCGGACGAGAAGACAGGTACGACGTACGGACAGACATAAAATCGACAACCAAGTCAATGTCCACGGCCTTTGATAACCAGTTGTGGTACACTGGCGTGTCTACCCAAGCCAGGATTGAACCCAGGGCCTCGTGGTCTGTAGACATGTATGATAACCGCAATACCAGTTGGTAGACAACCATCATTTTGTGATTCAACCCCCCTTTTATATTCTCTGGTGATGCTTAGGCTAGTTTCCACACCAAAAATAAACTTCACAATTTTGAATTTTTCCCAATATCTAAAAATTTGACTTGTTAACTTAAAAAATGGTCTGGATAAATTTTGAAGATAATTATGATAACTGAATTAAGGCAAGTTTCATGGACTACAAACATCAATACTTTTTTCATATTGAAGGTTTTTGTTTTCACATTCATCAAATTATGTTAGGCTCGTATTGCATCATAGCCCGGAAATCTTCATCAATGGCGGTCTCTATTGCCAACAAAAACCCTAGATCGAGGGTTTATATTGAACCCTCGTTCAAGGGTATTTGTAAAACTTTTAGTACGGCAGTGATTAAATGAATACTAAATTTTGCACATATTAAAAGGTAAACACTCACCCTTTGTATACTGTAAAAGAACCAAAATGGCCTCCATATATTTGATTCTGGTTATTGAATAGTGCAAGAGCATCTCCTAAAGAAAGGAAACATTACAAATATTTGGTAAAGATGCTGAAAATAGAAAAGTACCCGAATCTAAAATGTAAATGCATTTCAAGTAAATTGGGTGAAGAGGTACAAACAATGAGAGAGTTCCTGAGATGGAGTCTAAAGATGGGAAAGTGTAGAGGGAGGAGAGGGCTGAAGCAAAAATAAAATGTAAGTTTATGGTTGCTGACTGACTGCACATAAAAGTGCCGACTGCTTAAGCATTTTATTATCAAATTTACATACAAAATTTAAAAAAACATCCATTTTTACAGATTTCGCTTAGGATTTCAAAACAGTAATTATTTTCCTGAAAGAAGGCTGGATGACTGATGCACCACAGGAGTGTCAAACGTGTAAAACAGGTTTTTGTGTCATACTGAGATTACATCAGTGTAAGTGAAGACAAGAAAAAAGGATGACAACACAAAAGAGTGCTTGACGTAAGTGACAAAGGTGGGAAAATGTGCAGAGGGAAACATGTGAAAAGTGAGAAAAATAGAGTTAATAGAATTAAGAGAGACACTGAAGAAGATACAATAGGGGAATGTCCCTATCTGACAGCAGAGGTTTAAGCCATGCTGATGAAAATTGGTACTTTTCAGTTTGACTGACAACTTGACAAGCACATGTGGAAAAAAAATACTTTATGTTCTGTGACCATTGAAGTGTTGAATAGAATTCCTGGAAGTATATACTGCAACAACAATATCAAAAAAATACTTAATTCCAACAGAAAACTACAATTTAGTGGCCTTTGAAGAATTGTTACTTAATGAATTGATATTTTCAATGCTTTCCTGTCCATTTTCTCATTTTCAATCTCTCAATTTTCCTTTTTCCTTCTTCTCCTTTTCTTCCTTTCCTTTGTCCCTCCTCTTTTTCTTTCTGGAAACCTGAAAAAATATTCCGCGACCTTCGGTGCCATGGCTCGCGATATTTTCTACCCCTGCTGACAAGTAATTTCTTTCAAAGATTATAAAACAATAATCATTTTGCCAAAAAAAGCTGAAATCTAAATACACTTAAGATATTTCACCCAAATGTTCAGTACCTTTGACAATGGTTTGGACTTTCTGAATGAATGTTCTATCTGATCTCTAAGAAGATCAAAGCCAGAGGAGAGATTGGCTCGACATCTGGCATCCGATTCTCTTCTTTTTTTTCTCTTTTCTTGGTCGGTTAAAACCACTTCTGCTGAAGAATCTACCGATTAGAAAAGAAAAAGTCAAATCAAAGCTTCTCAGAAAGAGCCATCAAATTCATACCAAATTAAGCAATGATGACTGCAGTGTATGTCATAATAAGATGGTGGGGCATTATTCCATACAAGATTGTACAAGAATTGAAAGCACAATGGCAGTGTTTAGAGAGTCAAAAGTAAAATTGAAAAGATTAAAAGACCTTTGTTTTGAAGCTTAAGCTATTTTTTCTGGATATTTCTTCAGCTGATGTTGGTTGTTGCCTAAATTATCTTGGTTTATGTAGTGTGCTTATTGTTTCAATGTGCATTAGAAATAGCTTTGCTTAAAACCAGGAACACTTAGACCGGCCCTCATAAAGAGCAGGGCCGGTCAAGTAAAAGTTATCTTTATTCATTTCCCCAAACCACAAAACTGTGATCTGGTCAACAAGCTGTTCAATCAACCATGTGTTTGATTTCCATCCAACACAAAAGAGTTTTTATTAAGGGCAGCAGCATCTAACAAGGAGTATGAAATGTCCTTTGAAGGAAAGTTAGTCTTGTGGAATGATGCATAATATGAAGTCTCAAATTTGCACAAGTTTTTAAGCAGTGTTTGTACTAATGGGAGTTTTGAAACATTTTGTTTTGTTTTTTTGTTTGTTTAACTCTTCAATTACTTTTTTCCCCTTTGTTTCACTTTCCTGGTATTTCTAAAGCATTTGTTAACTTAATGTTGCATATTTTGTTATCATTGTAGATAAAATGAATCTTAAATCAATTGTTTTTTCATTATTCATGTTGTGTACCAGTATTTTCCCAGCATTGCGGCATAAACGCCAATCGGGCTATTACATTCCAATCAAGATATAGCTGCATCTTACTCTGCATGAATCCAGAATGGGCTATGATATCCCTTTGGGGATATCAAATATAGCACCAATGGGATATCAAGTTGAATATTTCAGTACTTAATTACTTAAGTAATTACTTAATAATTAATCATTCAAATGGATTTGTGCACAATTAAGGGAAATTCTGCATCAAGTTATAAATATTCATTGAAGCCCTAGATAGTTTTCTTTCATTTCAACAGGGATTAGCAATATCCATCAAAGCATAGCAAAACTGGTGAAGGCAAGTGAAAGTCTGTAATGAAAATGTGAATATTGATAGATTAAAAGTTTCTGTAAAACTAATTTTGGTTGAATACTGAAAATTGAGTTTTTATTAATCATGCATAAATTATGGAAAGAGAACACACAACTTGAATCCAGAATGGAATGATAACAGTTTTGATATCTCATTTGTGATAACAGTTTTGATATCTCATTTGTAATATCATAATTATTTCAATGGAGATATTTCAAATGATAGCCCAATTAGCAGATATCCCGCATTACCCAGTGCACTAAAAACAATATTCCGATATCCTTTTAGAAATCACTAATTGAAATAATTGAATGATTGAACCAAGCTACATCTTATAGGTAAATACCTTGTTTGGGTATGGAACGGAAATGAGTCCGTTTTCCATTCTTATTGGGGACAGGATTGGATGAATCGTAGTCATCTTCACAGCAAGACCGGGAACAGACAGCAGGCCTTATTCTTCTTGGTCGTGATTGCTTTGGTTCTGCTTTTTCTGTCCCTTTATTGTCCATCTAGCTTCTCAGGAGTAGGCCTACAAGAGAATGAAAGACAGGCAGACTTCAGTCTCAGATGAAACACTATTGTCAACATCTTTATTCCTAAACGTTTCAAAGTAGACTTAAAAACAACAGCTTAGCTTTCTTGCACACTGTGATGCGCATGAGTTAGCAAATGAAAAGTAGTACTATAGGCCTACTATGCCTAGTTGTAGGACTGAATTTTTTCTAACTGATAAATTTAGCTTCAGTAGGCCTACACTACTCACTAACTTGTCTTAGTTCCTACACTGGCAGTAGTTTTTCACCATTAACCTCCGTTCCAGGCCTGTTACGGTGGTACTGATCTTTTTCTTTCTTGTTGGTTGAGGTTCACTAATTGCTGTTGTCTACTGATTTACAGCTTGCCAGAGGTTTCACCACTCACCTCTGTTCCAGGCCTGTTACAGCCGGCCATACTGATCTTTTTCTTTCTTGTTAGCTGAGGTTCACTGATTGCTGTTGTCTACTGATTTACGGCCTGCCAGAGCTTTTACCATTAACCTCCATTCCAGGCATGTTACGGCCGTACTAGAGCTGTGAACGTTTAGGGATTTTAGTAAACGTGTACACGCCAAAAAAAGCGAGCGTGTATCGTGTACACGAGTTTAGTACCGTAATTTTCGGAAATACACCAAAATTGCTCCAAAACTACGAGGCGAAGTAAAAAAATCACGCAAGTAGTATGGCAAAAGTACTGACTGCATTGCTTAAATAGACGCTGAGTTTTGCTTTCAAAATCGTAAAAAGTTTACTTTTACAGTACAAATCATCATTTTTATGGAAAATATGCATGGAAATTCAGTTTAGAAAGAACAGATAACTTCCTTTCAATGTCATTTAAACTCAACATCGCGTAACTTGTTTGTCCTATTCGCTACGGCTTTCAAAGTTCTGAGAAAATCTTGCATACTGAGGACTATGATATACCTCGCCGTAAAACATTTCAAAACTACGCCACCACCAGGAAGTTCTGAAATATCAGTCTTCTCGAAAAAATGGCCGCCATCTTTGCGAAGCATGCAGAATTTCAGCTTTGTTAAACCTTTTTCTGTTTATTTATTATGCAATATTTTTTCTTTCTTGCAAAATTTATTTGACTCAACAGGTAATATTTACATGTAAATGTACTGATTGTCACGATTCAAGTGTTTTTTGGTCGATGAAACGGGCCTTGATTGCGTGGGATTTAAAGCCTTATCGCCTAACGTTAGGCCTATTGTTAGTTTCACTGTTTACTGCTGCACATTCGCGGTGCATTTTACAAGTTAGATTACTCAGATTTCGGGGAAATCTAAGTGCATAATATCCCCATTCATTGGTGATTACTGCGCATTTGTGATTCGCACATTCAAAAAAGATTATGCTTATCGGGTTTACAGTTTGTAAAAAATCATTGATTGGAATTTTGTCAGCCGAATGTGTGTGTGATTTGAATCATGAATATTGATTTTCAACGCAAGACACTAGGCCTATACTGTATGAAAAACGATTACTCACAATGAAGTATTTAGTAAACGTGTACAAGATTTGCGAGCGTGTAGCGAGTACACGCTAAACGGTCACAGCTCTAGGCCGTACTGATCTTTTTCTTTCTTGTTGGCTGAGGTTCACTGATTGCTGTTGTCTACTGATTTACGGCCTGCCAGAGCTTTCACCATTAACCTCCATTCCAGGCCTGTTACAGCCGTACTTATCTTCTTCTTTCTTGTTGGCTGAGGTTCACTGATTGCTGTTGTCTACTGATTTACGGCCTGCCAGAGCTTTCACCATTAACCTCCATTCCAGGCCTGTTACAGCCGTACTTATCTTCTTCTTTCTTGTTGGCTGAGGTTCACTGATTGCTGTTGTCTACTGATTTACGGCTGCCAGGGGTATTTAAGCCACATATGGTTTGTGTGTAGATTTGCTTGTGAGTTCAATGCTCCGCTCTGTTCTTTGAATGTAAGCTCGTTTTCAAATTACTTGTCTTTTGCGTTGAAATTTGCATCCAAACAATTCTCCAATCCCTTTTCAATGTTCTCACAAGCAAAAAAACGGACAAAATATGCTCCATTGTAGGCAAATTAAGGTTACTCTTTGCATGCTTTTACTAACTTGAAAAATACTGGTTGCTTCAGTGTTACTCTAGGCTAAGCTAATTGTTTGTAGACATTTGATAACACGGTATCTGCAACATCTCTGGCTCGTCACATACTTAACGTAACAGGTTTGGTTTGTTGATGTTTAAAGGCACTGCGACAGTCAGAGTCAAATGTGCCAAGAGGGTGTTAATTAATTATTATGTAAGAGTTAGGATAGTGAGGAGATGGAAGGTTTGTAAGGGAGATAAGGGGGAAAAGCAGAAGAAAAAAACTTTTGGTGAAAAGAAAGGGGTATGTAAGGTTAGGTGTAGAAAGGGAGGGGAGGGGGGAGTTAAATGTGGTGGAAGAGCTTGTTGTTGCGGAGGAAGTTGATGATGTTTAAGGAAGAGTTGTTTCTGAAAAGGTCCGAGATTGAGGATAGTGAGAAGAAAAGAGATCTGGAGTTCTAGTATAGGGGACAGGTTAAGAAGATATGCTTGATGGAGAAATCAGTGTTACAAGTGGGGCAGAGTAACAGAATTTGGCCCAACAGCCTAATTACACAACAAAAATAATAACATAGGCTATGTGTAATTGGGTTGTGACAAGAAATACACTAAGATTGAGAGTCTGATATACATGTAGCATGGTGGGTCTAAAGCCTTGGAAGGCTTGGTCATACACCTATGGATTCAATTTCTCTTCCTATAGCCTTACCCTTAGGCTTTATAAAAAAATTGAATTTGTTTTGTTGTCAGAAATTCAAAGGATTTTTTATTTATTTCTCATTTTCATATCCATTGATGAATACAAAACTGGATATTTTCTTATCCAGATAGCCTAGGCCGAGGGTAGGCCCTGTGGTTTTCGTCCACCTACCCATTTTCGTCCACTTCCGTATTTGACAACCCCTACATGCACCCATTACCAATATAATCATTTTAGATACAAAACACAAAAAAGTAATTTTATCAAATTTATATATCACTGGCGAGCTCACTTTTCAATTTCTAACTTTATTAAAAGGTCAGACAGGAAATATTTTTCTACTCAGATCCTTTCCACTAAAATGAGTAAATTTGAGTTCAGGTACATCATAAAGTATGTTCTTGAGTTGTTTACTTTAAATGTCAAGGCCTATATATTTACATTTGTCCTTTCTAGTTGGGTGGTCAATTACTGGCATTAACAATTTGAAGTTGATGCCAGAATCTCCACAATCTGTCCACCACATGGAAATTGTGTACTTAAGGTGAATTAAGCATTATTTTGTTAAGATGACTCTGTGACTGTACATTCAAATTAAGACCCAAAAATTTGTGTTATATACGTTTTATGTACCAGTAAAGTGTGATGGAAAAATCCTAGTATAGCGGTAAATCGCTATATAGAGATTAATTTCAAGATTTTAATACTTGGTGACAGATTTTCTTCAAACTTTCAGAATTTATAAAGGAAAGATTAAAAATCATAAAATATCAATTTCAGTCAACAATTTAGGAATTTTCTGGCAAAAAACAGGTCTTTATTTCAATCCGATAGAATTTTGAGAAAAAGAATAGGCTTCAAGTTCAAGAAAATCATGCTTAAGTTTTTTTTAAATATTTTTTTGGCAATTTTACTGTTCTTTATCTTCCCATTATTTCAAAATGATTTCAAATTGATACCTTTTCTGGTAAATATTGTTAAAAAAGGATAATAAATGACAAGCTCACAAATTTTGCACTCTTGTCGGCCATTTTTAACGAAACTAAAAAAAACACAGCTGAATAGGCCTAACAGTAACAGTGTGGAGGAACTTTAACAATTTCAACAATGATAAAATCCTAAAACCTAATCCTAAACCCTAATCCTAAACCTTAATCCTAAAACCTAACCTGAAAATGAGATCTACATTAGTTATGTAGGCCTAGGGCCTACACGTTTTTTGTTAATTTCAGTTTAGGCCTAGGCCTAAATGGCAAAACGGTTTGCAGACTCCACTCGTCAGTACAACACAGTAGGCTAGCACGCTACACATAGGTCTAGGCCTACACACTGACAAGTAAACAGTTTCGATCAGAAGGCCAAAACGTAAGAATTATTTCTCTTTTTTAAACAATTTTAGCTTAGTTTCTACTTAAAACGTTTAAAGACCCAAATCTAAAATTGGAAAATAGCCCTAGGCTAAGTACAAGTTCAACAGAATAAAACCAAAAAAAAAGAATTCTTATACAGAAATTTACTGTTATTCTAGAAACGAAAATACGGTTAGAAAGAATTTGAAAAATATGAAATTTTAAAATGCTTAATCATCTAAGTTACTCATTGAAAGTAGGCTAGGCTATAGCCTAAATTAACGTTTACTTCCTTTTTTAGGCCTAGCTTTAGGCTGACTGTGGTAATGCTAGCTATACAATCAATAAGCTATCGACACGTTAGTCTTTTTATTTGAAATTTCTTAAATTAACAGATAAAATCAGGAGCTTGATGTTGTCTTTAGTCTTAGTAGGAGAAATACTGGGGTGCACGAACTTCTGGCCCAAACACACGTCGGACCATTCTGGAGATAACGCTAATGATTAACGTTAGGCCTAACGTTAGACTTACATAGCCTAACACGTTAAGAGTATCTCGAATGGTAACTTAGGCTACGCTAGGCCCTTTTGCCAGTCAAACATGAAATCCCCTGAAAGTTGAACCCTCATGATAACCTTCTGAGTTCTTGTAAGTTGTGACAGAGAAAAAAAACTTAAAGGTTTATCTTACCAATATGTTGGTCTGTGTCAAATACCTTCATAAACTAACAACCATGTCCAGTTTTCTGTAAATTATGTGGACTGTACTGCAGTGTTCTTGTAAGTTAGGCTAGGGCCTGCGTAATTTAGCCGCAAGTTCCGCATCGCATGCGCAATGCGCATCTAGGCTACCTGCATATGCATATCCGCAAAATTAAACTAAAGAAAGCCTATATTTTAGAGACATATTTTGCGCATTCATTTTCATTCAATTTTTGCGCTTTTATATTTTGTATTGACATTTTGCATTTGTTTACTACTAGGCCCTACCACGCACAGTCAGGCATAGGAACAAAAGCTCATCACCATACACACTTTTGGCAATTAATTGAACAATAATATTTTGTTATAGGAACTTGATTTGCAAGTAATAAGTTTCAGTTTCGTGTTTATGCAGGCAGAGGATATGTCAAGATATACCGATTTTTTCCTTCTTCAATTTTCGTAAAATTTGCTTCCATTTTCGTGAAATTTCCTTCATTTTTGGGGAATGTTCTTCAATTTTTAGAAAGTTTTCTTCAATTTTCTGGAAATTCCCTTCAATTTCGGGAACTTTTTGGCCTTTTCGGGAGTTTTTTTAATTTCATTCTCGTGAAATTTTCTCCATTTCAATATTTGGAAAGTTTTCTTCAATTTTTGGGAAATTTCCTTCATTGTCGGCCTTTTTTAATCTTACATTTTCGGGAAATTTACCAAAGCTGCTTTTCCCCCTGGACCTCTTGCATGGCTTTCTCCCTTGATTTAGAACTGATTTTAGGCAATTTCCGTGCCATCTAAACAGTGCATGCCAATTTAGATATATGTGCCAATCGTTTTTATATGAGCATATTTTTTCGAGGGGGGTCTAAATGCCCTTGCCCCCTCCGCCTCTAGTGAAACATGACCCACCACGCCACTGATGGGAGGGTACCCCTGGCCCGGAACATTTGTCTCAACGGTTTTGCGGTACAAAGGTCAAATGGGAGAAGTTTTGGTGATCATGGATTAATCTTTTGAAGGAAATATGCATTTGGTATCTTTGATAATTGTATAGGTGGCTAGGGTTTAACATACTAACAGAACTTTAAAATATTTAGAGGTTAAAAGGTCGAAGATCATGGGGCAATTAAAGGTCAAATAAGTGTTTTTTATGCAAAATTTTGCGGATTCTTAAACTCTTAAACTTAAAAGTACAACCCTACCAACCCTATGTTGTACCATGACACCTTGGTACATGAATTTGTGTCCCGTAGACTCTGGGGTCAAAAGGTCATAGAGTATCAACGTTTTTCACCATTTCCCCTATAGTTATGGAATGGTACGTGTGACGTGAGCATGAATGGTGTCATATAGTAAGATGCGATAAATGTGACAAATTTCATAAGTTGTTTCAGTGATTAGGGTCAAGGATCAGCGGTCAGACGACAAATATGTGATTTTAGGAGTCATTATGTACGAATTTGTACATTTTTGCGGTATTTTAAACTCAAAAAGTACAAGACCTATATCAACCCTATGTTGTACCATATAACACCTTGGTACATGAATTTGTGTTCCGTATAAACTCTGTGGTCAAAAATCAAAGTTTAGAGCTATTGACATTTTTACCATTAGTTCTGGAATGGTACGTGTGACGTTGGTATGAATGGTGTCATACGGTAGGGTACGATAAATGTGAAACATTTTAGAAACTTCAGTGATTATAGGGTCACGGGTCAGAGGTCATAGGTCAAATATGTGATTTTAGGGGCTAATTATGTACTAATTTGTATATTTTTTGCGGCATTTTAAACCAAAAAGTACAAGACCTATACCAACTCTATATTGTACCATGACACCTTGGTACATGAAATTGTGTCCCGTACATTATGAGGTCAAAAAGCTATTGACCTTTTTCATCATTACGTCGTATAGATATGCAATGGTAAGTGTGGCGTAAGCATGAGTGGTGTCATACAGTAGGATACGATAAATGTGAAAAATTTCAGAAGTTATGTCAGTGATTAGAGTCAAATGTCACAGGTCAGAGATCAAATATGTGATTTTATGGGGTATTATTATGTACTAATTCATAACTTTTTGTGCCATTCTTAACTCAAAAAGTACAAGACTTATTCCGACCCTATGTTGTACCATGATACCTTGGTACATAAATTTGTGTCCCCGTAAACTCTGGGGTCAAAAGGTTAAAGGTCTGTTTGTGCTCCATGGGCAGTACAATCCATCAACATCCCTAAAGAAAGATAGCCAAACCTGTCTCGACATCTGCTTGTACTGATCGAGCTCGCATGGGCAGTGTAATCCATCAAAAGTCACAGAGCTATTGTGACCATGTTAGCTATTTTTCCCACTATGCTGTATGTACGCTTAAGGTGATGAGATCAGAAACTCCGTGAACTGCTTTCTTGTTATTGAAGTAATACAAAATGTTGGAACTTTTTTTTTCTTTCGGGGGGGTGGGGGTGGGGGGAGGTGGTTCCAACTCCGCAGAAGCAGGGCGGAGCCAAAATAAAATATCAGGGGGACCAAGCCAAAAAAAGTGTTTTATAAGCAGTTTTGTCATGATTAATGGAACAAATTGGGACAAGGGTGAAGACTTATAAGCGGGCCTCCCTGAAAGGGTTTCACTTTCCCTATTGAGTATTGCATGTTTTTTTTTAGATATAGGAAAATTTGGAAGTTACTATCAACAAAAATTGAAGGAAAATTTGGCAAAATCATTAGAAATTTTATCAACATTTGGCATCATTTTACGATATCTGATGAATATTTACCGAAAAATGGAAGAATTATTGCCCCCGAATTGAAGAAAATTGAAGAATATTGCACGAGAATCAAAGAAAATTTCCTAAATATTGAAAGAGATATCCTAAACATTAAAGGAAATCTCCCACAAATTAATGAAACTTTACCAGAAATCGAAAAAAGATTGCTCCAAATTGAAGGAAATTTTCCAAAAATTTGGCAAAATCATTGAAAATTTTAGTAAAATTTGGCATCATTTTACAATAATTGATGAAAATTGATGAAACTTGGTCGTAAATCGATGAAAACTTTCCCAAACATTGAAGGAAATTTCCAGAAAATTTACCAAAAATCGAAGAAAAAAATTGCACCAAAATAAAATAATTTTTCGTAAATTACACAAGAATTAAGGAAATTTTCCAAAGATTGAAAGAGATTTTCATGAAATTTCCGGAAAATTGGAGGAAATTTACAAACAGGGGTTCTGGTTATTATTGGAGTAATGAAAATTGTTGGCTTTTTTTCGGAGGAGAGGTCCCAACCTCCACCTCTCAGAGGGGGTCCCAACCTCCACTTCTCTAGATCCGCCCCTGCACATGTTAAAAAAAAAACTTCCTCGTATATTTGACGGTGTTTGCATCTGAAGAAGCCGATATCTTTGGGTATAAGCTAACATGATTAACGATATGAAGCTGGGAAGGGTAAAAGAAAGGGGGTATCAGAGATTTTCAAGTCTTTTTTAAATTGTAGAATTATTACAGTAAAATTAAAGGGAAATTATGTACAATTAAAGGATTTTTTTAGTAAAACTGAAAAAAATGTAATTTCCAGAATATTGAAGATTTCCCAAAAAGCACCAACGTTTGATGGATACTTAACATAACATTGCAATTTCGGAGGATCTTGCTCCCATGAGAGGTGTCCCTGGCACAGGCAAAGTTTCCGCTGCTAATTTAAGGAAACCAGATGAAGATCAGCCCAGTAGAAAGTGGTGACGCCATCAGGGATTTCCCCCAAAAATTATATAGATGATAAACTGAGAATCTTAACAATTCCCCAATGTTTAATTTTCTCAGCTCTGTTATAGCTGTTTTGTCACTATCGTTAGTATGCCTGACATCAAACCCTCCTTTCCCAACATTTCCACCATCCGCTCCGTCCTCCCCCTTACCCCACTGATCTAGGTCAACAGGTTGTTACCGTTCCCGTCCCTGATCTACTTCATCCCTTCATCTATACCCTCAGTACCTTCCTCTCCTTCAATCAAACATCAAATTTGAGCTTTGTCAAGGACCCATTTGCAGAAATTCGGGTTCTCTTTCAGGAATACTAACATTGTCTTCCGTGTCCCAGTCTAAGAATTTTCAAACTGTCTTCTTAACAATACGGAGGCTTCAGAAGTTAAGTCAGGATGTTTGACTGCCACGTCCCTCAGTAGATACCCCCAGAGAGCAGTAAGATTAAGAATGCCAAACTCATCCTCGAAGACATGAATATTGGAGGAGTCTTCATAGCATTGGGATTCTTTGACGTGACATACACACCTGACAATGTATCACTATTCCCTGAACTTGAAAACTTTCGTCGCCAGTTTGTATTGTAGAGTTTTGTCATCTGTCAGTCTGTGCGTGATCTGTATCGGTACCTGGCTGCCTGGGATAGAAAATGAAACTTGGAGGCAGATATTGGCCGCAGATCACCAGAAACTCTAGCAGGTTGTACACAATTTGCCACATTTTATCAACGGAGGCTTATCACGGTTGCCACAGTCATAACCCCACATTTTACTTGTGATGGCAAATCTATAGATAAAATTAGGACCAGGTTCATAATAGCTTAATTCTGCATATCTCGTATTAGTTCTCCACTCATCTCCCATCACAACCAACATTTGTATTATTTCAACCAGCTTTTTTTGTATCACGTCAGTATATCCCAATGCCACTCAGCCCTACAACATATCTCATCAGCGAGCAGGACTGCTATGTCTGTACGTACGTATTTTATTCGATAATGGCGTGGTGAAGATATAAAATGGGAGTGGAAAAGTTGTATCCATGATAGTAAAAGAAATTTTTAGAAGTTTTAAGTTCTCCCAGCAAAAATATTTTTCCCAGACGTATCTTAAATTTGAAAAATGTAACATTGCATAAGAATTTAACGTTAGGATAGCAAAGGATCATGGGAAATATCACAAAATGGCAGCTTTCATGTAGCAGATTGTTCCCATTAATAGGAACATTAATGTTCCCATTAATAGGCATGCTGTCTGACTGTTCAAGGAATATTCCGGTGAATTTTCAAGTGTATTTATGTGATCAAAAACTATTAAAGAAACAAACTGGTGAAGAAAAAACTATGAAGTTGATATCATAATGTTTACGAGTTGTTGCATTTCAAAAATTTCACCAGTGTGTTGAAAAGTAAGCGGTGCAATTCTTGAAAAAGAGCTACGTTCCCGACGGCAGTATTTACTTTTTTATTTCAAGTAATTCTGATAATATTCCCGTGAATTTTCATTTGCATGTATATCAGTTTTATATAGAGGGCTATAGTATTGTAATAACGCTCGTGGGTGGGTGGGAAATTAAACGTGACGAACCAATAACCAAACGCGTGGAAGTCCATGTGATAAGGAATAACTAATTATAAGCGAGAGAGAGATGCCAGAATAAATAAAGAAGAGGTGCAATTAATTTGTAATGATTCCATTTACAACTTACGAGAATCTGTCTCAGAAAGTGCAAGTTTAGCCTACATGTTTCAAAGAAGCACATCCGAAATGAACAGAAACCAGTGCCCGAATGATGGACTGACCAAAACGTCGTGGTGGCTATCATACTACGCTCAGGATATGACGCATGCGACAGAACAGAGTGGCAAAGTACTGGTCAGTTCTATCGCATGCACCATACCCTGTATGCAGATTAAAACAAATACAAAATTATGAGATATACATGTGGCATACATAAAACAGGGATGCTACGGCATCAAAGTATCACAGATTTTGCAACATGCACAGTTTATATTTATTTCTTTGAAATTTAATTACCTCTTCTAAATTATTGGAATGTTGTTTTGTTTAATTATTGAGATGATAACATTCACTTTACAACAACTTGCTTTTCTTTTCTTTTTGAGGCTTGTCTCATCGGATGCGGTTCTGAAACTGCAAGAATTAACTTGAGATAAGAAATTGTTAGCGTGAATACGCCACTTTCTATCAGCTTACCACCACGCATGCACACACTGGAATCTTGAACCTGTCAAATTCGGGCGTGGATACCCCCCCCTCCCTCCCCCGGAAAGGGTTTCTAAGACTATTTCCCGGTTGCATGCATGCTTTTTTTGACGACAAATTGAAATTATTAACATCAAGTTAAACAAAATGCGTAAATTGTTGGAAAGTTTTAATTTTATTTTGGCAACACTTCCCGATTTTTTTTTCCAAATTGACAGTGCTTTCCCGAAAAGTGCAGAATATCCTAGAAATTGAAGAAAATTTCTTGGCGAAAACTGAAGAAAATTTTCTGAAAATGAAAAAAAATCCCTGAAAATGAAGAAATTTTTTAATTCAAGGAGAATTTCCGAAATTTTTCAAATTTGTTTTAATTAGCGCGGACGAAAAGGTCTCATATTTTAAAATTGTATTGCTTTGAAAATCATTGTGGGGTGGGGACCATGCGCGCATGGCCTTGATATTATAAAAACTTCACTTCACTATCTAAAGCTTTTTGGTTATATGTTGTAGATTGTGATACAAACTTGAAAGTTTTGATCCACAATTGAAGATTTGTTACCCAAAAGTGAAGATTTTTGGGTCAAAATTTAAGATTTTGGTGCCAAAGTGAAAAATGTTTGGTCCAAAATGGAGTTTTTTTGGTGCAAACTGTAAACAGGTACAAGTTTTGGTCCAAAATTAACGATAACTCATTTGATGCAGTTCATTATATTTATGACTGACATTTTATTTATGTATTTATTATTATCATTATTTTGATTATTATGATTATGATTATGATTAATATTATTATTATTATTTACTTCTTTTTTTTGTTGGGAGGGGGCGATATTATATTTTCAGGGCGTTAAGCCCCCAATAGCCCCCCTAGGCACGTCACAGCTATCCATACCTAAAGAATTGCCACAACAACCCTTTTGAAAGAGTGCTCTTGCAGTCTAGTCGGCAATGCTATGAGCCGTAAGGATATGCATTTGCCCAAGAAGCCTTATGATCGTCATGCTGTTGTACCACCATGATAATGTTTTACATAATTGAATAAATGTTTGTTTTGTAAATGGAAATTGGAAACTTTTGTGATATTTTTTTTTAAATTTAGGCTTCAAATACAATAATATATACCATTCACTGATTAGGGAGCTGTTGTATAGCCAGAGAGCAGAGTGTTTGTAGATTCATACACTCATGTCTACCAAACTAAAATCCGGTTTAAAATCATGCTGCTAATTATACAAACACACTGGTAGAAAAGAAAAACTGGAGTTTTTAATTAAGACATCTAATAGTTAAGATTCGCATACAGTACTCATGTGGATGAGATGTTCACCGTTCCAGATGACTAAATCTATTTTGTGTTTATTAGTTAAAGGAGCACTAAACCAAAAAGTGAGGGCGTATTTTTAGGTCCCCAAAAAATCAAATGCTTATCTGGCACGCAACGGTATTACAATTTTCTGGTTAATATGAATATTCAAGTGGCCTTAGCCCTCGCGTCGTCTGTAAGCTATGTAGGCATGATTAAATTTATTGATCTGTTGTGGATGACATATTTGTGAAATTCGCAAAAACAAGCGCCCTTACTTTTCGATCTAGTGCTCCTTTAACCGCGACGGTGCGCCTTTACGCTTACTATTATTCTAGCACTAGTGGCCATTAGTAATGAGTTCCCGCCGGTGACGTGTGATACAGACTGCGCATGTCCCTGTAAGTATACACTTTGCATTTGTTACCTCCTCACAGGTCCGTAATTTTCATCCGGAAAGTGTGTGTAGGGAAGGGATTAGATGTTCACCGTTCCAGATGACTAAATTTAGGAGGGGGGGGGGGGGCAGACATGGCCTCCGATTACTTAAAAAGTGGAGGACAAGAGGCAATTTTTCCCCAAAATGTACTGATTTTGTGAAATTCTACGGAAAAGTGTCCCCGGTGAATTACGGCCCTGCCTCCTCAAACGAAGTTACGTAAGTTATGTTAAGGCCTGTCTGTATGTCTGCTGTCCTTTTGTGATTAATAAATTTCAAGAAGTAATGAATTTGCGGAGTTAATGCGGCTAGTGCCGAAGAAAGTGCGGATTTATAATAGGGGTATATTGGGGGTCGGAATATCATCATCATGAAAGAATCGCGCACTTACATCAGTGATGTTCGGTTTTTCCACGTTAGAAAATCTCAAGGCCACCGAAAATAGCATCACTGCCCTCACACTCCATACATGCAGTGTACAATTATATACATACACTGTCGTATGGGATTTATTTCGTGAATGGTTTAAACAGTTAAACGGCGACAACGACGAGTGAACACACAATTACAATGACGGGGTCGTCGCCTCCGTATCGGTTATGATAGTAACAATGCTATAACGAAACGCTTAATACGACCCGGACGAGAACACAGGTATGACGTACGGACAGACATAACATCGACACCCAAGTCAATGTCCACGGCCTTTGATAACCAGTTGTGGTGCACTGGCGTGTCTACCCAACCCAGGCTTGAACCCATGGCCTCGTGGTCTGTAGACATGTATGATAACCGCTACACCACAATTGGTAGACCAGGTAAACGGAAATAGCATGCACAATTTAAAAGAAATATTTAGTGAGGGCGCTGTGAGTAGCAATGTTGTAGATGTCGGGGCACAATATTGGAATAGGGTGAGCGAAATTTACAATCTAGAATCATAAAACCCCTAAACCGAATAAAAACCATAAAAAAAAGATCATCAATTTGTTTTTCATCAGTTTAGGTTTTAATTATTTTGACCAATTTTGGAAAATATATTAAAACGACACCCCTCCGTCACGAGAAAATTGATATTTAAAGTCCAAGAGAAGACCATAAATTCCGAAAATGAAGAAAGATTTTTAATTCAGGACTTTTTTGTGACATTTGGGACGCCATGTTTTGTGATATTTCCATATACTTCCAAACTACAGCGTTTGAACCTTATGTGAGTGTCAACTTTAGATAGGCCCTACATAGGTCAAGGATTTTCTTCACATTTTTAAAAGACTATGGACATAGAGGGGCAGCGTGGGTATAATTTGTTACAAATATGATATTAACCATTACAACAGCAACAACAGTTTACGGCATTTAAAATTTTGTTATGTTATTGCGCAATAATCTGTGACATCAATGGGGAAGGATTTTTCGTCAACTTTTGTAGAACCATTGTTTTTTATTCCTCCATTAATTTTGTTTGAAAAGTATAGCACACTGGACTTGGGGCAATTTTTGCTTTCTTTTTGGAACTTGGTCATACCCTGAATTATCATGTAAATAGAACAGGAATTTTCGTCAACTTTTGTAGAACCATTGTTTTTTATTCCTCCATTAATTTTGTTTGAAAAATATAGCACACTGGACTTGGGGCAATTTTTTCTTTCTTTTTGGAACTTGGTCATACCCTGAATTATCGTGTATATTTAGAACAGACATTCTTAAATTCACAAGTACAGTGTAGCTGAATTTGAAGAACAGAGTTTAAAGAATTACATACAGATTTAAAGATGTGTTTCTCTTATCATATCACACATTCTGCACAAATTAACAAATCTTGAAACTTTGTTTGGTCATAAATTGAAAGCCAAGTAAGCTTTCCACAAATTCTAAAAATTATTCCTCTCAGATTTTCATGCTCTTTCAAATATCTTAAATCTACCAGATGTCCAGTCCTTAAAACTCTATCGTGGTATATTGAAATGTTTTACTAATTGACTTTTTGATTTATTCCCATGATAACCGTTCAGCAATTCTATTCTAGTTGTCAGATCGTGGCCAAAAATATTGGGGGAAAAACCCCCATTCCCCTCGATCATCAGAAGTTGCACTTTTGAGTATTTCTTGCAAAGCGCACAATTGAAAACGGGATTTGGGGTAAATGCCGTTTGAATTTATTGAGCGGTTTTGTCCCAAAATGTTTGACCATGATTGTAGACTCTTATTAAATCACAATAACGTAGAGAAAAAAAAAAAAAATCCATCAGTCCATAGAGTAACGCAACGGTATGTGGGTATTAGGGGGTGATGTCATAATCAGCTTGATTTTAATCGTTTCTACCCAAAACAGAATATTGGCATCTCCTTTAACATTTCTCAAGGAATAATGTTTTTAACGTCTCCACCATTTTGTTTCTTGCGTTGTCTTTTTCCATCAGTCCAGTGTAAATTAAGCATACAAGGTCACTGAGCGTATCCTTTAATCATGACCTCTCCACGGTTCTACATTGGTCGGTCACCAGGTCACGGTGGGCCGTAAATCCCGCCAATGAAATTGGCAGGGTACTTGAGGGGACGCAGATGCCCAAGAAGAGGGTAAAAAACCCATCACAGTCAGTACTAAATTCAGGCATTTCAAGAGACAAATTGGTCAAAGTTAGGACTTTGCAAAAATCGTGCATATAATTTTCATTCTCCCATCATGCAGGTAGTGGGAATACCCATATCTTGTCTCCCATCACCCGAATTTACATTCCTGGTGAGGGAAGCTTGCACGCAAAAAACTGAGGCAAGGGAGGCGAAACTCACAAAGAGAACACATTTTACATTTTTATGACGTCACTCGAGTCCTAATATGCAGGCTGGCATGATGTACAAGCATTGCCGAGGTATATGCATGCACCCGAAATTGAGTTATTTATGACGAAAAAAGACATTATTTATAGCATACAAAGATTTGGGAGTATCACGATCGGTAGGTCCTATATTTATTCTGATATTTATAGGCAGGGGCAAAATAATGCTTTAAAAAAAAATGCAAAAAGAGAACTTCCTGCCTTCAATGCTCTTGTGAAATATAGAACACGCCTTGCTCTCTTTTTCATGAGGGCAAAGGGAAGGGGGGAGGGGGGAAGAAGGGCCCTTTTGGGGGCACTTACACGTCTTGCCCCCTTTGCCCGTGAGGTAAAGTGCAAGGGGGAATAAGGTGTCCTTGAATTGTTGGTCAGAGTGATTTTTTTAAAGAAATGAAAATGAAAAAAAGACACACAAATCATGAACCATACAAATTGATTACGACATCACTATGACCAAGATCAAGGACACCTTTATCGCAGGAGCACCCCCTTGCACTTCAGCTACTTTGAGGAAAAACTTATGTCGGAAATTCTAACTGAGGAAAAAGTTGATTATTTGGAAGAAACCTTTCGGAAAAATGTTGCAAATTTTTGGGAAAAGCTTCAGGAATTTGCAGGAAATAGGAGCCTAGTTGAAACATTTTGACTGAAATTTGGATATTTTGGGGAAAACTTTCGGAAATTTTGAGGAAAATGTCTCACATTTTCAGGAAAACCAAAAGAATTTTGAGGAACTATTTGGATATTTTGAGGAATTTTTTTGGTTGTTATGTAGAAAACCTTCGGGTATGTTGAAGAAAACCCTCCAAAATTTGGAGAGAAAAAAATGTCAGATATTTTAAGAAAATTTCTGGGAATTTTGAGAAAATACTTTGGAAATTTTGAGGAAAAAGTTAGATATTTTGAGAAAAACTTTAAACTGCTAAATAGGCCTAACATGAAGATTCAGTTTTGGAAAATATTGTTATAAAATTCTCAAAACTATAAACATACTGAATTTTCTATTGTGCAAATGTTTCTGCCTTTTGGGAAATTATCCCCCCCCCCCCCTTCCCCCCTCCCTTTCCTGCAGCTACACCACTGTTTTCACTTGCTATCAGGCAGTATGACAGCTGTAAAAAAAATTAGTTGGAGATGCAAAACATGATGGAGGGGGGGGATCATGAACATTTACATATAATTCACGCATGTTTGTATTCTTTACTACTACGAATGATTATAAATAATTGGGGACAATCAGACAATTCCATATCCGAGCTTACTATCCTTATTGTATGTATTTCAATGTGCACCATTGACCTTATTCACTATAGAAGTAATATTCCTAAAGACCTTAAGAGATAATGTCACAATACTAATTATCAATCGTCCTCTCTTTTACAGAATATCATAGAAGAAATGTGTGATGCAACGGGGAAGTGTCAGAGATTTATTTTCGTCTTTTCCACAAACTACGTTGGCTCAGGATTTTAAGAGTTGGAATTGGCAACTTATCTTGAACGCATAAACAATCACAGGACGAAAATACTGTGCATCATGTCACAAATCATTTCTCCGGACCAACTTGACCCAGTTCTGCGACACATCATCAGAGTTTGCCTAGTGTTGAAAGTCAAGGATTTTGGAGAGAGTTCTGGGAGCACTGAAATAGTTGAAGATCTGTCATATCAGCAACTGAAAGATGGTAGAGAAACATTGCCAAGCAAAGCTGTCAACAAGTTGTTTCTTGCAATGCCACCGAAACTCAAAAATAAGGCTGAACGTAAACTTTCACATTATCCCGCCCATCCCAGTGGCGTAGTTAGACCTTTCTGCAGTGAGGGCAAATACAATGACTTTTTATGATCGTGACCCAACATGTTTATACTCGTGACCCAAAATATGTAAAATCTTGACCCGAAATTTGTATAAGCGTGACTCAAAATTTGCATAATCATGACCCAAAATTGGCATAATCATGAATAATCATGACCCAAAATTTTCATAATCATGACCCTAAATTTTCATAATCGTGACCCTAAATTTTCGAAATCGTAACCTTAATTTTTTTCCTCGATCATGATCCGAAATTTTATGTTTCTTCGAATCATGTTCATAAATTTTCCAGCTTTCTTTGTCAGTAATTTCAAAAATGAATGTTAACACCAAATTTCAGTACCTTTGTAATTGCTCAGTTGTCTGTGATTTTTATAACTTATAATTCACAATGGCCAGATGGCTGTGGTTACGAACTTATGATTTTTGACTTCTTAATAGGTTTGAAAAAAAGTCACTCTCCTTATCATTTACACAACTTGGCGAGTAAATTGGATGAATCCAGTATTTGCCAAGTATTTTCAACCCCTCACCAACGCTTTCAACTGAAATTCGAATTTTTTTGCGTAACTAGTATGTTCGTTTATATACGTTCAAAATCACAGTTAGATACACTCTAAAAAAGATTGGTCAAATTTTGACCAAAATATAGTCAAAGCTACACCGAACAAACTTTGGTCAAAATTGAACAACAAGTTTGACCACAATATGGTCAAATGCATCCATAATTGCAATATTATGGTCAAATATGCAATGAATTATAAAGAATAATAAAAGCCATTGATGTTGCTGCTTTCTGCACTACCTTAAAAAGAATTTGGAGTGTGAAAATCAATTAAGCTTTTTGAATGAAAAAGTATGGGGTGCATGGAGAATTTTTCAAACTGATTTATATTTAGGCTATTCTATGCTCAGTTGTACGAGTTTACTTTTGTGTTTTTGTAATCCGTATGTACAGACTGATAGATGTGAGCACAAAATCAACAAACAAAAACTAATAATTAGAACCCATTTTGATTCATGTTTAAGATGAATTTGTTGACAATATACCAACATTTATTGGCAGTGGGTAATTGCACCCCCTCCCTTTCTATCTCCTTTATGTTACGTTTCTGTACCCAACCCATCTTTATGGCCGTTCATAACATACTATAGCTGGGAATTTTTCGACACATATATATATATATATCCTTTACACTACCCATCACTCAACACATTCGTCACCCTGAACAAACCCCTTATCATTTAAAATAATGAAACTATAAAACGTTTAGCAATGTATGACAATCATCTTGTTGAATAAAATCCAGTCCTGGCCGTAGCTAGTGGGGAAAAGGAGGGTGGCAATCCCCCCTCCCCCTTCCACCCTGCCAAATACTGCAGAAATTTCATTCTATTGGGTCCTAAAAACGGATATATACCAATACATTAACATTTTGCCCCCCACAAAATTTGGAACTCAGATATGGCACTGGTGGGATACACATACTTGTTTAACCCCATTTACTTTTTGAAGAAAAGGGCAAACATTGGTGTGAATACAAAAGAGGATTGCAGCAAAGTTTTCTAAATCGAATTTTTTTTTACCCTTTGATCTAGTCCCATCCTTCCCTCAACTGAAAAGCTCTGTGTTATTGGCTTACAATTATGTACCCTTTTATGTATTTGAACCCGGCCTTAGAAAAAAAATTCTAAGGCCGGCCTAATGTTGTTCCTTCTCCCATAAGCTGATAAGTAATTGTCAAATGTCAATAAAGATGAATGAGGCTCTGATTCCCTTTAAGTCCTTTTGAGTCAAAATCCAGGCACCATTACTTCCTTGGGTAAACTAATATTTATCCAATTCGTCCCAATCAACTTTTCCTTTGCCGTAATCAGAGTAGAATTCTACGATAGCATCGCCATGTTCCCACAATTTTTGGACACTCGGATCCTTACGCATCTGTTCTATGTATTCAGCTATGTTCGGGAACTTTTGAAATATTTCGTCGGAGTTTGAAAATAACAGAATGCGCTCATACCAGGGCCAGACCATGTAATCGACCATTCCAGGTTTGTCACCTATGATAGAAAAAACATGAAACTTATACGAAAGAGGACGCCAAAAGAAAGAAAGGTATGCATCATCTGTGTAGAAACGACTGAAATCAGACTAGTTGTGATGTCACATGCCAAGTTCATAAGTCTTTATGTAATCTATTATATTTTTTATTGTGTAATCTATTATATTAATTCAAATTTACCACCTGAAGAAAGTTTAATGAAAGATCATTTAAAAAAAGACCTTAAACATTGTTAAGAAAGTGAATATGAGGGCGCCTGCCCTCTACAGTAGCCTTACTATACCAGTCATATCTATAAGACATAATTTTCAACTATAAACGGAATAAGATATTGTAGTAGTTTCTTCACCATTTTATTTTTCATTAAAGTCCTATTTCATATAATGATACAAAATGATAATGTTTAACATTTATAAAATGCTAATTATAGCTAACATAATTAGTTGTCAGAAGCGTTGTATATGTTGTGCTCCTGTCAAATTCTCAGGAAGCAGCTCGAGATCAGCGGCATTGACGAGACCGGAACAGGTAGTGAAATGAACTCCACGTTTTCACGCTTCTCTTTTTGAATAGTGTTCAGAGAACCAGGCATGGGTGGCTCTCCTGCCATCGGGACTGCTATTTACCGTGCTCATCCGATGGACAGGGAGCGTCATCTAACCATTGTCCACTTCTCCCAATGGCCAGATGAGGCGCCGCAGATGATGACATACTGCTACCTTCGATGTCTGCTGTATATCTGTCCGAGTCGGGCAAAGCTGTGGAAAAATCTCCTAATTGTATCTCGTGAGACTAAAACCTGGAACCTTCACATCTCAGTCGTGCGCTCTACCAAAAAAGCTACCCCTCCCACACATGAAATAAACCGATTTGACAACTGAATAAATTACTGAAATTGAAATGCATTGCAATTTCCCTTCACTTTTTAAAGGACCAAGGTACGGTGCATGAGGCCATAAGAATTAGCGTAGGGTAGTTTATGCCTTAATCTTAATCCGGCACTATATAAGTCCTCTTATAAAGACGAACCTATCTACCTATAAGATCTACCTATGAAGTTACCATATGTCTACAGACCACGAGGCCCCGGGTTCAAGCCTGGGTTGGGTACAGTGTATCACAACTGGTTATCAAAGGCCGTGGACATTGACTTGGTTGTCGATGTTATGTCTGTCCGTACGTCGTACCTGTGTTCTCGTCCGGGTCGCATTAAGCGTTTCGTGATAGCATTGTTACTATCATAACCGAATACGCAGGCGACGACCCCGTCATTGTAATTGTGTGTTTACTCGTCGTCGCATGAACTTGGTTTAATGAGTTGTTCTCATCCACAAAGTGAGGTAGCAAGGCTTCTTGTCCAATAAATTAAAGTGTATAGGGGAAGAGTTTTGCAGTAACAGACAAATTTTCCCCAAAATGTACTGAATTTTAAAACAATTCTGAAAAGTGGGGAAGGGGGAATGTCCTCCTGTCCCCGGGAATTATGGCCCTGTGCTTTACCACTAATTTGATCTTTTAATTAAGATCGCGTATTGACTTACCGAAGAAATAAGTTGTCTTACAATTCTTCAGAATTTCTTCCTCCCTCTCCAGCATCTTGAGATATTTTTCAAACTTCTCTTTGTCTTTTACATCAAACAAAGCTTTGTAAAAGGCTGGGACAAGCTACAGATTAGAGAGGATTAGGAGAAAAGACCAACTTGAATAAACTTGCGAGTTATAACAAAGACTTCACTGCATCTTGTTCAAGTTCAACTTCGGTATTCAATTTCGCATGCATCGTCTAAACTTAGGATCTTTTATTTTCGTCAATCATTTTTCATTTTTTTTTGTTTCCCATTGTCAAATTTTCGCCTACCATTGTCTAATCTTTCATCTACAATTGTTCGATCTGTCATTTCTACCATTGTCTGATTTTTCATCTGCCTTTGTCCGATGTTTCGTCTACCATTGTTCGATCTTTTGTTTATACCTTTGTCGGATATTTCATGTGCATTTTCCAATTTGTTATCTACCATTGTTTGATTTGTTGTCTACCATTGTTTAATTTGTTGTCTACCATTGTCTGATTTGTTGTCTACCATTGTCCGATTTGTTGTCTACCATTGTCCGACTTGTTGTGCACCATTGTCCGATTTGTTGTCTACCATTGTTTGATTTGTTGTCTACCATTGTCCGATTTGTTGTCTACCATTGTTTGATTTGTTGTCTACCATTGTCCGATTTGTTGTGCACCATTGTCCGATTTGTTGTCTACCATTGTTTGATTTGTTGTCTACTATTGTCTGATTTGTTGTCTACCATTATCCGATTTGTTGTCTACTATTGTCTGATTTGTTGTCTACCATTATCCGATTTGTTGTCTAGCATTGTCCGAGTTGTTGTCTAGCATTGTCCGAGTTGTTGTCTACCATTATCCGATTTGTTGTCTAGCATTGTCCGAGTTGTTGTCTACCATTGTCCGATTTGTTGTCTACTATTGTCTGATTTGTTGTCTACCATTATCCGATTTGTTGTCTATCAGTGTCCAATTTGTTGTCTACCATTGTCTGTTGTTGTCTACTATTGTTTGATGTTTTGTCTGCCATTATCCGTTTTTTGTCTGCTGTTGTCCAATTTTTCATCTGCCATTGTGCGATCTTTTTCATTGATACCATTGTCCAATTTTTCATCTGCATTTATCCAATATTTCGTCTATCATTATCCGATTTCTTGTCTACCATCGTTTTTTATTCGTTCACTATCATACGAATTTGCAATGTCCTTTTTTTGTTGTTTCAATACAATGTATTTGTTAAACTCTCATATCTAAACATATCATCACAATGAAGAAAATGTTGAAAAGGAATACAACTATCATAACATAATTCATAACGCATAAATGTTCGTAATTAAAAGTTAGACATTCTTAAACTTACTAACAGAAAAAAGAAAAAAATTAGAAAACAAAATATCTTGAGAGGATTCCAGATACAAGAATAAGTTAAACAAGAAGATGCAAAATTGAGAGCCATTTTTTCTTGTTGGACTTTATTTAACTCATCATTTCTTGTTGCTATATGCAATATAGAAATCAGGTGACAAACAGATGTGCTATTACTTTGCATTTTACGTTCATAAATTACCTGCTTACCTACTAGAATTACTTGCTGAATTAACTTAAAATCACTGCCAACTTCGAAAAAAAAAACATGTAAAATAGAAGAGTGGGAAACGTGAGGAAATGGAAGACTAACAAAATAACTCATAATCTCCTGCCAAAAAAAACCTGGCAATCCGGCAATCAACAAACAAATGTTGGAGTGATTCTGCATCTAAATTACAAATCCACATAGTGGGGAGTCAGCCAGGCCCACTTAGAAAAGTCACTCATTTAAAGGCATTATTTGATTGAATAATTTTCAATGTCCTTGTAATTAAGTACAAACTATACTCATGAAAGGTTAAGAGCAATATTTGAGTCGATGTGCTTTCAGGAACAAAATTATCATTTAAGTTTGAATATAAATTAATAGTTTCGATAGGTCTATGCATGCTTCAAATAAAGTTAATGTAAATTTGAATATGAATAAATTTTGAATACGCATTACTCTTTCAATATGAATAAAGTTTGAATATGCATATTTCAATATGATGAAGTCTCAAATATGCATGGTTGTAATGAGCATACTTAATATGCATTAGGTGTTGAATACATACGTCACTACTGTTACGGGTGATGATTAACTTCTGCCTTGCTTTCTCGAAAGGATCCTTTGGGTAGAGTGGCCTCCTGTCGGGGTACAGATCTTCCAAAAGGTCGCAGATATTTAACGATTCGTATAGCACAAACCCATCTTTCTCAAACACAGGGACCTGGCCGGCCGGGTTTCGTTCCAAAAGGAACTCTGGTTTTTGTCGTTGGCCTACACTGCAGTTTACTTCGTCATACCTGTATCATGTTGAACGAATAGAGCACCCTATTATCCCAATTTTTAAACGCAGTTATATCGCTCCCCAGTATAACTGTATAAACAAAATGTAGAGTCAGTGACGTGGCATACAAGGAGAGGGATGTTCTGGAAGGACAGGGAAACGTACATAAGGTTTAATTTTTTTTTACCAATGTGGCTCAAAATTCAGGGTTTAAGTTGGTGGAGAGCTGGTGTAATCAGTACCAGTTCCATATCTTTTTTTTAAAACTATATTTGTTTCTATTGTCTTGTACACGCAAATGATATGAAGCACAATCATATGAAAACAATTCGGCGGGATTAGTATACCGACAGTGTGTGTGTACGCTGTGGATAGATGGGGAGGGGGAATGGGGAGGGGTCACACAATCAAATTTGCCAAGTATTAAATTACAACAAAAAATCAACATTGGCCAACATAAGGTATAATATGGACAAATTGAGTGTGTGTGTGTGTGTGTGTGTGTGTGTGGGGGAGGGGGTAATATATAACCACCTAGAATTTGCCAATAAAATTATATATATATCTATACAAAGCTAAAATCCACACATCTTGTTTGATAAAGATTTGTATGGTCCATATAAATTATTGTGGCTATTTCAAATCATTAATATGAAACAACTTGAATTGGCCATATGGTCAATTCCGTGAGATGGGTGTTACGATTCAGAGACAATTCAGAGAATAGTTTCTCTTTAGTTGTAACTCTTATTATCCCAATGCAGTACCATTCCTAAGTATAAGCTTCAATAAGCTTCTAAACTCAGAAGGAAAAAGACAGATAAGACTAAGGTGAACAAATATGCGTGACGGGTGTTACATGAACATTGACGCACTGGTTGTTCAAATGTGATGAATACATGTAAAACTATGTGAAGTTAAAAGAACAATTAGCAACTTTTAATCATCAAATATAAGTTGGAAGTTCATTGTAATAAAATATTATAAAAGTTAAGAATTTCAACAATCTGTAAGAGTTTTGCCACTAAAATAATTGTTGTGACGGGTGTTACATTATGTGTGACGGTGTGACAGTGTCTGAAATTTCTAACGATCAGTTTTGATTTCTGCATGCCCTTTAAACAATAGGAATAATCTATTTTGGATGTATTTTATCTCTATTGCACTCAATAATCATTTAATACAAGTAAAACAGCATGAAAATGCAAAGGATCACTATGTATACATCTTTTGGGGATTATATCCCTAATGGAAATAAACGCCATGTTCTGGAAGGTGTTGTCACACCACACTATGATGTTCACACAATGAACTGTACTGTTGTTTTATTTTCTTCAATGATTTTAGTACTAAAAACAAGGTTTAAATATCAGAAATGCCTATTCTGATAAATAATGTATTTTAATTTACATCATTCCTAAAATTAACGATGTCGTTGACCTTCTTTGTATTGCATAATGCATCTTTTCCTTTGCACGTAACACACGTCACATAATTTGTGACAGGTGTTACACATTTTATGTTGTACCAGAGGTTTATGAAGTAGCTTATTTAAATTACAGGATCAAATTGATATAATCATAGATATCAATATGAACAAGGTGCATTTGGAGTATACTTTATATATACCATCCCTATCAAGAGTTATCTATACTAATTTTTCTTTTTACATGTGACGGGTGTTACAGTAGCAATGCCCCATATCATACAATCTACGGACAATTTAATTACTTAACAGAAGGTTTAAAGGCTATCTCTATCATTTAATGTACTTAACTTTATATATCTCCTTAAGTTTTGAATGTCATTTACTTTCCTGGTATTGCATACTGCATTTTTTATAATGTATGTAACACCTGTCACACAATTTGTGACGGGTGTTACATGTTTAATTTTTCTATGTTTGGAATCAAACAAAATACAACTGATATATAGATATCAGTCTAAATGAAGGGGATTTGAAATATATCTTTTTATACTTCATCTCTTTATAGAGTTATAGAAACTTTTCTGAAAAAGTGTGACGGGTGTTACATGGAAAATTTCTCAAATATTGCTTCAAAAATCCCAGTCATTACTGCATAAATATGTATATTGTATGCATGCATCAGGAAAAGCAAGTACATACCATAACCACTAAAACACATGAAATGTTAAAAGATAGAACACCATGCAAAAAAAATATTGGTGAAACTTTGGCAAAAAAATGAGCGACGACGACGACGACGAGTGAACACACAATTACAATGACGGGGTCGTCGCCTGCATGTTATGATAGTAACAATGCTATCACGAAACGCTTAATACGACCCGGACGAGAACACAGGTACGACGTACGGACAGACATAACATCGACAGCCAAGTCAATGTCCACGGCCTTTGATAACCAGTTGTGGTGCACTGGCGTGTCTACCCAAACCAGGCTTGAACCTAGGACCTCGTGGTCTGTAGACATGTATGATAACCGCTACACCACAGTTGGTAGACAAAAAATGAGCTAAAAAAATCACCATTTTATATTGCATGGTACTGTAGAGGGCAGCATTTATTGTGTATAAATACTTTTTAAAAAATTAAAAATTGATTTTGATCATAAAAATTCACATATTAGCAGATACTAAAAGCAACTGCTCAATCCGCTCAATCAAATTATTTATATTTTCATGTTTTTCTCCCTATTTCTGTGGAATTGACCATATATTATATATATATGTATATATATATATATATATATATATATATATATATATATATATATATATATATATATATATATATATATATATATATATATATATATATATATATATTATATATATATATATATATATATATATATATATATATATATATATATATATATATATATATATATATACACACATATATATATATATATATGTATACATATATACATATTTATATATATATATATATATATATATATATATATATATATATATATATATATATATATATATATATATATATATATATATATATATATATATACACATATATATATATATATATATATATATATATATATATATATATATATATATATATATATATATATATATATATATATATATATATATATATATATATATATATATATATATATATATATATATATATATATATATATATATATATATATATATATATATATATATATATATATAATATATCTGACTTATATATAATTTTATATTTTGACAGGCATGGTTATATGGGCTGGTCAAAGGCCACAACAGTAAATAATCCATATCACAGTAGGTAAATATTGCTTAATCATACTCACTGGATATTTTTAGCAAGCAAGACTAATCTGGTTCGCTGTGCAAAAGGGCAAAATCTCATGCTAAACAGTCTAATTGTACCCGGTGTGTATGGCGGCAGGGCGTCGCCTACCAAGAAACAGTAATAAAAAGAAACAATAATAATAACAGGCATAGGCAGGATTTGGGGGAGCAAGGAGGGCATTTGCCCCACATACCTTTTTTAGAATTTATATATTTTATATGGTGCTTGATGACAGGACTGTAATTCTCCTTTATGAATTAGTGGGGGTGGGGTAACAGGGTCATTTTCATCAAAATTTTTGAAGCTGGAATTAACTATAAAATTTCTCACGGTTCTGAATAAAGGTGATGAAAATCTTCCCACGCAATATCGCAACAGAAATAATATTAAATATACTGAATATACCTTTAAATTCTTTTCTCTTTTGCAATTTAATGTAATTGTTATCGCACAATTACATGGGTTTGTTTGTTTGTTGATGAGGGCTTAACGGCACCACGACAACAAGGGTCAAATTGTGCCTGAGAGGTCAGATCATTCTAGAGGTAGGAAGGAAAGGAAACGGGGAGAATGAGAGAAATTCAAGAAAGGTCAGAGAGCTGTGATCGAGAGGGGAGGTGCATGTTTGAAAGAAAAACAAAGTAGAGAGGGGATGGAAGAGGAGAATTAAATATGGTTGTAGAGGGAAGCATGATGAAGGAAGGAGATTATTTTATTCGGGGGATTTTTCTGGAAGAACTCAGCAACTGAGTTGTGGGGAGCGAAGAAAGCTCTGGGAGGGTTGTACAGGGGGCCAGCAAGGAGAACGTGATGGATTGTGAGGGTGCTGTGACAATTGTTGCAGAGGGGTTGGGGGGAGCCAATAAGGAGGTGGGAGTGAATGAGGTGGGTGTGACCAATTCTAAGACGGGTAATATGAATGTTGTCGATACGAGAGAGGTTGTTGATGGTGAATTTGATTGGAATTGTGGGCTGGATGACATGGAGTTTGTTATCAATTGGACGTTTTTAGACCACATATTTACCACAAACACTGTTGTTTACCCAAGAAATCAAACAAAAAATTAATAATGATTCAAAAATATTTCAAAAAGTATAATTTTTATCTTCCCGAAAATTCCTGACTTTCCCGTCGGAACCTTAGATTTTTTGCAGCTCCAGAAATCTTCACCTAAGGAGCAAACCTATACAACCAAACAGTCAATCTTCACCTAAGGAGCAAACCTATACAACCAAACAATCAATCTTCACCTAAGGAGCAAACCTATACAACCAAACAGTTAATATTCACCTAAGGAGCAAACCTATACAACCAAACAATCAATCTTCACCTAAGGAGCAAACCTATACAACCAAACAGTTAATATTCACCTAAGGAGCAAACCTATACAACCAAACAGTTAATATTCACCTAAGGAGCAAACCTATACAACCAAACAGTTAATCTTCACCTAAGGAGCAAACCTATACAACCAAACAATCAATCTTCACCTAAGGAGCAAACCTATACAACCAAACAGTTAATATTCACCTAAGGAGCAAACTTATACAACCAAACAGTTAATATTCACCTAAGGAGCAAACTTATACAACCAAACAGTTAATATTCACCTAAGGAGCAAACCTATACAACCAAACAGTTGATATTCACCTAAGGAGCAAACCTATACAACCAAAACAGTTAATATTCACCTAAGGAGCAAACCTATACAACCAAACAATCAATCTTCACCTAAGGAGCAAACCTATACAACCAAACAGTTGATATTCACCTAAGGAGCAAACCTATACAACCAAACAGTTAATCTTCACCTAAGGAGCAAACCTATACAACCAAACAGTTAATATTCACCTAAGGAGCAAACCTATACAACCAAACAGTTAATATTCACCTAAGGAGCAAACCTATACAACCAAACAATCAATCTTCACCTAAGGAGCAAACCTATACAACCAAAACAGTTAATCTTCACCTAAGGAGCAAACCTATACAACCAAACAGTTGATATTCACCTAAGGAGCAAACCTATACAACCAAACAGTTAATCTTCACCTAAGGAGCAAACCTATACAACCAAACAATCAATCTTCACCTAAGGAGCAAACCTATACAACCAAACAGTTGATATTCACCTAAGGAGCAAACCTATACAACCAAACAGTTAATCTTCACCTAAGGAGCAAACCTATACAACCAAAACAGTTAATATTCACCTAAGGAGCAAACCTATACAACCAAACAATCAATCTTCACCTAAGGAGCAAACCTATACAACCAAACAATCAATCTTCACCTAAGGAGCAAACCTATACAACCAAACAGTTGATATTCACCTAAGGAGCAAACCTATACAACCAAACAGTTAATCTTCACCTAAGGAGCAAACCTATACAACCAAACAGTTAATATTCACCTAAGGAGCAAACCTATACAACCAAACAGTTAATATTCACCTAAGGAGCAAACCTATACAACCAAACAGTTAATATTCACCTAAGGAGCAAACCTATACAACCAAACAATCAATCTTCACCTAAGGAGCAAACCTATACAACCAAACAGTTAATCTTCACCTAAGGAGCAAACCTATACAACCAAACAGTTGATATTCACCTAAGGAGCAAACCTATACAACCAAACAGTTAATCTTCACCTAAGGAGCAAACCTATACAACCAAACAGTTAATCTTCACCTAAGGAGCAAACCTATACAACCAAACAGTTAATATTCACCTAAGGAGCAAACCTATACAACCAAACAGTTAATATTCACCTAAGGAGCAAACCTATACAACCAAACAATCAATCTTCACCTAAGGAGCAAACCTATACAACCAAACAATCAATCTTCACCTAAGGAGCAAACCTATACAACCAAACAGTTGATATTCACCTAAGGAGCAAACTTATACAACCAAAACAGTTAATATTCACCTAAGGAGCAAACCTATACAACCAAACAATCAATCTTCACCTAAGGAGCAAACCTATACAACCAAACAGTTAATCTTCACCTAAGGAGCAAACCTATACAACCAAACAGTTAATATTCACCTAAGGAGCAAACCTATACAACCAAACAGTTAATATTCACCTAAGGAGCAAACCTATACAACCAAACAATCAATCTTCACCTAAGGAGCAAACCTATACAACCAAACAGTCAATCTTCACCTAAGGAGCAAACCTATACAACCAAAACAGTTAATCTTCACTTAAGGAGCAAACCTATACAACCAAACAGTTGATATTCACCTAAGGAGCAAACTTATACAACCAAAACAGTTAATATTCACCTAAGGAGCAAACCTATACAACCAAACAGTTGATATTCACCTAAGGAGCAAACCTATACAACCAAAACAGTTAATATTCACCTAAGGAGCAAACCTATACAACCAAACAATCAATCTTCACCTAAGGAGCAAACCTATACAACCAAACAGTTGATATTCACCTAAGGAGCAAACCTATACAACCAAACAGTTAATCTTCACCTAAGGAGCAAACCTATACAACCAAACAGTTAATATTCACCTAAGGAGCAAACCTATACAACCAAACAGTTAATATTCACCTAAGGAGCAAACCTATACAACCAAACAATCAATCTTCACCTAAGGAGCAAACCTATACAACCAAAACAGTTAATCTTCACCTAAGGAGCAAACCTATACAACCAAACAGTTGATATTCACCTAAGGAGCAAACCTATACAACCAAACAGTTAATCTTCACCTAAGGAGCAAACCTATACAACCAAACAATCAATCTTCACCTAAGGAGCAAACCTATACAACCAAACAGTTGATATTCACCTAAGGAGCAAACCTATACAACCAAACAGTTAATCTTCACCTAAGGAGCAAACCTATACAACCAAAACAGTTAATATTCACCTAAGGAGCAAACCTATACAACCAAACAATCAATCTTCACCTAAGGAGCAAACCTATACAACCAAACAATCAATCTTCACCTAAGGAGCAAACCTATACAACCAAACAGTTGATATTCACCTAAGGAGCAAACCTATACAACCAAACAGTTGATATTCACCTAAGGAGCAAACCTATACAACCAAAACAGTTAATATTCACCTAAGGAGCAAACCTATACAACCAAACAGTCAATCTTCACCTAAGGAGCAAACCTATACAACCAAACAATCAATCTTCACCTAAGGAGCAAACCTATACAACCAAACAGTTGATATTCACCTAAGGAGCAAACCTATACAACCAAACAGTTGATATTCACCTAAGGAGCAAACCTATACAACCAAAACAGTTAATATTCACCTAAGGAGCAAACCTATACAACCAAACAGTCAATCTTCACCTAAGGAGCAAACCTATACAACCAAACAGTTAATCTTCACCTAAGGAGCAAACCTATACAACCAAACAGTTAATATTCACCTAAGGAGCAAACCTATACAACCAAACAGTTAATATTCACCTAAGGAGCAAACCTATACAACCAAACAGTTAATATTCACCTAAGGAGCAAACCTATACAACCAAACAATCAATCTTCACCTAAGGAGCAAACCTATACAACCAAAACAGTTAATCTTCACCTAAGGAGCAAACCTATACAACCAAACAGTTGATATTCACCTAAGGAGCAAACCTATACAACCAAACAGTTAATCTTCACCTAAGGAGCAAACCTATACAACCAAACAGTTAATCTTCACCTAAGGAGCAAACCTATACAACCAAACAGTTAATATTCACCTAAGGAGCAAACCTATACAACCAAACAGTTAATATTCACCTAAGGAGCAAACCTATACAACCAAACAGTTAATCTTCACCTAAGGAGCAAACCTATACAACCAAACAATCAATCTTCACCTAAGGAGCAAACCTATACAACCAAACAGTCAATCTTCACCTAAGGAGCAAACCTATACAACCAAACAGTTAATCTTCACCTAAGGAGCAAACCTATACAACCAAACAGTTGATATTCACCTAAGGAGCAAACTTATACAACCAAAACAGTTAATATTCACCTAAGGAGCAAACCTATACAACCAAACAATCAATCTTCACCTAAGGAGCAAACCTATACAACCAAACAGTTAATCTTCACCTAAAACAGGAGCAAACCTATACAACCAAACAGTTAATATTCACCTAAGGAGCAAACCTATACAACCAAACAGTTAATATTCACCTAAGGAGCAAACCTATACAACCAAACAATCAATCTTCACCTAAGGAGCAAACCTATACAACCAAACAGTCAATCTTCACCTAAGGAGCAAACCTATACAACCAAAACAGTTAATCTTCACTTAAGGAGCAAACCTATACAACCAAACAGTTGATATTCACCTAAGGAGCAAACTTATACAACCAAAACAGTTAATATTCACCTAAGGAGCAAACCTATACAACCAAACAATCAATCTTCACCTAAGGAGCAAACCTATACAACCAAACAGTGAATCTTCACCTAAGGAGCAAACCTATACAACCAAACAGTTGATATTCACCTAAGGAGCAAACTTATACAACCAAAACAGTTAATATTCACCTAAGGAGCAAACCTATACAACCAAACAATCAATCTTCACCTAAGGAGCAAACCTATACAACCAAACAGTTAATCTTCACCTAAGGAGCAAACCTATACAACCAAACAGTTAATCTTCATCTAAGGAGCAAACCTATACAACCAAACAGTTAATCTTCACCTAAGGAGCAAACCTATACAGTCGGGCAGTGGAAAGAAAACTTTGTAGCATGTTTTTCAATTTCTAGGCTACAATGGGTGGGACGTTATCTATCCCCCTTTGGGAAAATCTTGGCTTCAGCATTGGGGAAAGAAAATTGACTGAGGAGACCATTACCACCCCCTGGTTTAAACGAGTTGCGATGCAATTCGATCTATTGATCACAATGTGTTCAATCCTATATATATTTGTCCTAATAAAAACACTATATGCACCTTCACAGTCCGTCACTTACCGGCTTTGAGATGTTTAATTGGCATTTTCAAGGCTTTCAGGACCATACAGCAATTGGCCAATTTAAAACGGAATTCCTCTTCAGTGGGTTCGTATATACCTCATGAATACTTCAAAGCTTGAACCTTTTTCAATGAACAAGATCATGTAAAACAGAAATTACAAAGCTACAGAGAAAAGAACAGAATAAAATGCTTATAGATTGTGTGCATGTGAGTTAGACGAAAACTAGACTTTGATCTTCAAAACAAACACAGGTTTGTAAAGGTGTATGGGCTTGTGGGGATCAAATCTTACCATCATCAAAAACAGTTGATCAGAATCGGTTTAATATTGACCCTTTTACAGCGTTTTTAAATCTCAGGCACAATTTACATATTTTATGCAAATTTTGTGATGTATTGTAATACAGGGCAACCTTGATATTTTCTTCTTTTTAAATGTTTATCATAATTCTTTGAAATGGTGCAGCAAATTCTGACCAAATATTTTTGAGCCTTTGTCATGCCCCCAATGAATTCTAGCAGGATTAGCAAAGTGCAAAACTTAAATTTTCATCACTTTCTTAAATAAAACTATTTTGGATCAGATTTCTCTGTTCCAATCTTTCTGTAAATAACGTGCCAACAATTTCTTTTCTTCAAAATGGGCTTAATTAACAACTATTTTAATTAAATATGCATGTTAGTTATTAGTATTTACATGAAGTAGCAACCAATCGTGTAGTTGTACATGTGCAAGCATCCTTGCATATGTATTCATTATTAGTTGTCATGGTTGTGTTGACAATCAATGGCATGGTGATGGGGGCCAGGGGAAGGGGGCAATTGCCCCGAGTGAAGCTGAGTGGGCGCCGAATGCTCACAGGGGCACTAAATTTGTCTTGAGACATTTACAAAACAAACGTAAATAATTCTCTAATTTCATTAGTGTTGTTAATTGCTACGATTCCCCCTTAAAAGTCCTTCTTAGTTCCGTTCACTGGCTTCCAGTTGCATTTCGTATTAAATTTAAACTTCTTGTTTTTGTTTTTAAATCCCTACATATTTTTCTGATCACATTCGCCCCGTTCACAGCAATACATGTAGGTATTCATTACGCTCTAAAGATTTTCCCTTTCTTTTGTCCTCAGAACTAAGTGTAAAACATTAGGTGACCGTGGCTTTCATTATGCAGGGCCAGCCCTTTGGAATGAACTGTCTGCCTCTATTCGTTCAGTTAACAATCTTAGTTAGTTTAAGTCTAAGTTAAAAACGTACCTTTTTTTGTATTGCCTTTGTTTAGTTTTATCTTATTGTGAAGCGCATTAGATGATGCTTGCAGATTTTGGCGCTACATAAATGTATTATTATTACACTACTACTACATGTACTACTATATGTACTACTACTACTACTACTACTACTACTACTACTACTACTACTACTACTACTACTACTACTACTACTACTACTACTACTACTACTACAATTATTATTATTATTATTATTATTATTATTATTATTATTATTATTATTACTATTATTATTGATTAAAAACTGTATGATACTACTAAATAGTACTATGGGAGCTGCCAGTTTAATTTTAAAATATGCAAAAAATGATGTCATCAACACAGCAGAATGTTATAGTTCTTTACTATTTATCTCACGTTTTCCAGCTTATGGAGAAGCGTTCCTTTTGGAGGGTCAAGCCTATTCATTTTTTGTGTACACATGAAATTATCAAAACATGCTGTTGAAACTTTGTGAAACATTATTTTGGAATTAATAAAGAAACACTTTATAATTCTTTAGGCCTATTCTGTATCATGTCCCCGTTGAGGAAATAATATCATTATGCAAAAGATTTCAATACAGAACTGCAGAACTGAACAAAATGACAGTCTCCATGTGTTGACTTCAAACATGGATATTTTTGACTTAATTGCTGGTAGTTGGTTTGGATGCAATTTTACTCGAATTTATTCTAAGATGCAACGCTCTTATTCTTAATGTGATCGTTAGCAAGTTCTTAACCTTCGATAATTCACAGAAATACGAATAGAAGACCTACAGTACCATGATTCAACCGATATATGTTTATAACATCTTGGGTTATTTCTAAGACTTAATGATCTCAAATCAGACAAAACGAAAGAAACTGCAGGCAACCACTGAACCAGATCGCTTTCCGTAACTTCGGTTCGGTAGCACAGAGTTAATTATCTTTATATTATTAGACCCAGCCCAAGATGAGAGAAAGAGCTAGTAATACAAATATTTTGAAGAGCTCCAATTTCAGGGACAGGAGCAGCCCCTAATAATTTACAAATTGGTATAATAAGTTGATATATTTTAAGCTAAACGAGGAGGGAAGGAGGAGGAGGGAGAGAGGAGGAGGAAAGGGGAAGAGGGGGAGGAGGAAGGAGAGGAAGGAGGAGATGGATGGGGTGGGGAGGGGGAGGATGGGGAAGGATGACGAGGGAGGGAGGAGGGGCAGGAGGAGGGGGGAGGAGGAGGGGCAGGAGGAGGGGAGGAGGAGGGGGGAGGAGGAGGAAGAGGAAGGAGGAGGGAGAAGAGGAGGGGGAGGAGGAGGGGAGGGAGGATGTAAGGGGAGGAAGAGGGTGGGGAGGAAGAGGGGGGAGGAGGAGGGGAAGAAGGAGGAGGGGAGGAGGAGGGAGAGGAGGGGAGGGGAGGAGGAGGAGGGGGGGGAGGGGAGGAGGGGGAGGATGTAAGGGGGAGGAAGAGGGGTGGGGAGGAAGAGGGGAGGGAGGGGGGGAGGAGAGGAGGAGGGGGGGAGGAGGATGAGGGGGGAGGAAGGGGGTGGGGGGAAAAGGGGAGGGGAGGAGGGGAGGAGGATGTAAGGGGAGGAAGAGGGGTGGGGAGGAGGGGAGAGGGGGGAGGAGGAGGGAGAAGAGGAGGGGAGGAGGGAGGGGGGAGGGGAGGGGGAGGAGGGGAGGAGGAGGAGGAGGGGGAGGAGGGGGAGGAGGGGGAGGAGGGGAAGAGGAGGGGAGGAGGAGGGGAGGGGGGGGGGAGGATGAGGGGAGGAGGGGGGAGGAGGAGGGGGAGGAAGAGGGGGGAGGGAGAAGAGGAGGGGGAGGAGGAGGGAGAGGAGGGGAGGAGGAGGAGGGAGGAGGAGGGGGGGGAGGAGGAGGATGGGGGGATGAAGAGGGGAGGGAAGGAAGAGGGGAGGAGGGAGAAGAGGAGGGGGAGGAGGGAGAGGAGGAGGGGAGGAGGAGGGGAGGAGGAGGAGGAGGGGAAGGAGGAGGGAGGGAGGAGGGTAGGATGAGGAGGGGAGGGGAGGAGGGGAGGGGTAGGATGAGGGGGTAGGATGAGGAGGGGAGGAGGATGGGGGGGCGGAGGAAGAGGGATGGGGGAGAGGGAGGGAGACGGAGGAGGAGAAGAGGCAGCAGAAGAAGCAGCAGCAGCAGTAAAAATATAATAGATAAATAACTAAATAATAATTATATATAATTAATAAATATAATTAACATAAATATCAAATAAACCACATGTGGCATTTTTTGCAATCATTTCGACCGAGCTATCATTAATTTTGGACCAAATCTTTTAGTTTGCACCAAAAATCCTCCCATTTTCGACAAACATCTTTCATTTGGTTCAAGCTTTTATCAAAAATTTCAATTTTGGACGAAAATTTTCAAGGGCCACAATCTACAATATAGAACCAAACCCCTTTGGATATGAAGGTTAAGTTCTTATCATCAGGGCCATGTGAGCATGAAAGGTATACTGAATTTTCAAAGCAATACAAATTTAATATAGGCTTTTTATCTTTTTTGCCCACGATACTTCGGAAAAATCATGGAAAATTTTCGGGAAATTCCCTGCATGTTCTTGAAATCTTAAATATCTGGGAATGTTTCTTTGATTTCCAGGAAAATTCTTCACTTTTCAGGAAAGCACTGTCATTTTCAGGAACTCTTGCCAAAATTTCAATTTTGTTAATAATTTCACAATTTGTCATCAAAATAAAGCATGCATGCAACCAGCAACCGGGAAACACTTTTCGCGGGTGCCTTCTAACTAATATTCTATCACCGCTAGTGTCTGGTTATTCATTTCAAGCTACCTGATTGGCTGACAAGCCTCATTTGAATAATCCTACTGTCCAGTTATTACTCAACGAACGGACAGTAGCTGAAAAATGACCAATGACAGCACTACCAGTCAATAATCGGGCAGTTGCATATTCATTAGATTGACAGTTTCTAATGTGGGGTACGGGTATTAAACTTGACCTAAATTAATCATGGCAACCACGGATTAACCCTTCAATAATAATTCTAGTATGCACAAAAATAAGTTATGCCGAAAATACTCAATTTCAGTTTCAGCAGGAACAAACTTCTTGTTGACAAGCTGATTATGCCAGATTTAAATTGAGCAACAACATACAGTTGGGAACATGACTTTGCTATATGACCGTTACTCCGATATTATTAATTTCTGAGGACTTGACCCAGAAGTTCGAATTGAGCGTTTCAGGGTTTGTAAAACGATCACTCCCGAATAAATCCGGATAATTCAAATTGCTCTAACTTGTGCAGTTTCATTGTTCGTCACTATAGGAAATGATAAGATGACGTACAAGACAATATATTTCGGATTAAATCGGAATCCGAACATTTTCAGTCTCGGTAAACTTCTCAAAATAAAGATTTTACGTGGCTCATTTTGTGAAGATCTTTGAAAAGGTAAGATTCATCAATCGTTTTTTTTTTATCTGTGAAGATCACTTTTCTTCATAGTAGGCAAGTTTTTATTAGGCTCAATATGCTTTTGTAAAGTGAATTATTAGTGTCGGCAAATTTAATCCATCTTCAATTACTTCTAGTCGGTGAAAATGCTCTGGGAAAATGCTATTCCAAATTCTCACTTTTTTGACCTTATTCCTTCCTAACGTGATAAGGTGTATCTTTTCTCTAACACTAGGTTGTTATTATGGCAATGCATTGAGACGGGACGTAATTATGCTAAATGAAATAAATTTGGTAGGATGATTATTGACAGAGCCTACAGATATAAACACATGATATTCCTGTTACTCTTATCCACAAATTTGGATATGCTATACTAGGTTTAGGTCTACCAAATGCAAGAACGATCTGTTTATGCACCCAAT
>JAIGNY010000365.1:187500-327500 GCA_020152595.1 Chiridota heheva | reverse complement strand
GACAACACTTGCGATGTGTGTAGAGTGACTTTTGACAAGTTTTCGTAAGTTAATTGCAACTTTAATCAAAATGGCGTCATCATTTGCTGAAATTAATATTACGTTACGTTAACAACAGTGTGCTTTACTGTGGAAGTAAACTGGTTTGTCAGCATTGCGGATGGAGTATAAGCTCTGTGGCATTGGTAGATGTGGAGTGTAAAGAAAATTGCGGTTGTACAGTATCAGCATTGCAGATGGGAGTATTCGGGCTCTCTGACATTGATGTTTATGCTGCCAGGCAAATCGTAATATCTATTACAGTAATAAGTGTAGCCAGTGAAGAATTATTTCAGGCATATAAAAGAATAATTCCAGTTCTATTCAAGAGCATAGCGATGTCCCAAGCATAGCGATCTCCCAAGCAAAGCGATCTCGAGTGAAAGTCAAAGGATTGTGGATCGGAAGAGAATCTTGTTGTGTGCCATGTAATTTTTAGGCCCTGTATTGTGAATTTAGGTATTTATTTGGAAATGAGAAATGAAGTCTCATTTAGAAAGATGATGTGCTGGATAACCTCTCTCTTTCGCTAGGCCTGTGATTATCATATTGTTGATGATATTCAAAATGTATTGAATAAATTGATTATTTTCATTTGTATTTTGTCACTATGCATATACAGTATATTATGAAAGTGGTTCAGGTTGTTTAATAGAATATAGAATACTGTGACAGTTTAGGAGATGAAATTGAGTACAGCGATATTCTTAAGTGTTTGTAAGAATATAGGTTCTGTGTACTAGTAAAGAGTCGGGAGACGTTGATTTATTCAATTAGGGACCTGTCTGTACCAGTGTTTTTCTTTGTGTTGGTATTTATTGTTTTTCATGGTGTCATATATAACAAAATTGTCCAAGGGTATTGTGGGTTATTTTAAATTAGCTGGTCCCCAGTTAGAGTGGAATAGGAATCTAGAGTGAAGACAGGAGTTCTTGCTGTCTTGGGATTATTTTTTGTCAAGAAAATAATGAGTTGGTTTAGGGTGTTTCATGTGTACAGCTGTGTTGAACTGCAGGTCATTGGTCTGTTTTTTTAATTAGGAAAGGCATGTGTTTCCGATGTTAAGTTAGTAGCCGAGGATTGTGTAACATGTAAGTAATCAAGTTCTCAATATGTTTTGGTATCATGCATAAAGATAAAGAGTATTTTGTTAAGATGTTATTGCATACTGTGAATGTGGGATATTGGAAGTTGGTCTCATTATAAGTTATGTACTTGTGCTTTCAAGTTTTTGTGTGTTCAGCCGTCATTTTTGTACTGTAGATCCCAACCGGCGATACTCCTCGCCACCCGGGGGATACTCCCCATCCCCCACAGTTTATTTCACTTATGTGTGATGAAGTTGAAACAAGATTTACATTTGAACCAAAAGAGATAAATAAATTATACTATCAAAGCAATATTTTCTTTGACTTTTCTTAGTGTTATGTGAATATTTGTATTTGTGTACCATTTATCCCCTAATTATTTATCTATAAATTCATCTGCCTCAAACAAGGATAGACATACCAGTTTTGTATGTATTTTGCCACTTTTTTAATTGAAATAGCAGACAGGCTCATTGTAACAGACCTGCAAGGTACACATGAATGTCCTGCATTCGCAAAGTAATGTGTTCTGTAACACTAAACCAATCCAATAATTTGGGGACTCTCCAGTACTATGGTGGTGCCACATTGGGTTATACCACCCATGTGAAGCCTTATATAAGACCCTGTATTAAACATTCAGCCTTTCCTGAAAATCCTGAAAACGGTTAATTCACACAGAAGAGGGGATGAAATTGGTGAATGGAAAATTTGCAGTGAATTAAAATAACTTGATTTCTGTTTGGAACTTGGAAGCACCTTGGATCATTCAGATTATCTTCAAGCACATCCAGATGAAAACAGTATCACAACATTGACAGACTGACAGTTAGTAACAAGGAGACGCGGCACAGCCCTCTGACTACATCACTCCGCTCAGGCCTTTCCCATTATTGTTTGCGATAGGTTGCCCCAGCCCTCATAATACTGCTTTAATATAATAGGTTATCCGAGCGGCCGTGGTGGGGACTGCTCCTAAGCGTTGTTATGTATACCCCTTACATGCGACTATTCATAATCTTCTTATTGGTCAAGACTTTTATTCTCCAATGGATTGCTTAGTGGTCGTGCCCTTCATGTACCACCCTATTTACTCCCAACTGACAGTTTGCCCCACATTGCACAGAAGAACCACTTGAATTCATGACAGACTTATTTAAAACTGGAATGTTAATTCAACCAAGTTTGGAGTTCCATGTTACACGTGTGAGTTAAAAATGTTTCAGAGGTAAACATTCATACCAGGTGTGTAACAACATGTTTGGTATGGAGCAGAGATGTCACTCTAAGGGGTTCGTGCGGGGTTGGGGTGCCTCCCCCAAAATGGGACGCCAGTTGGAAAATTAACATGGCAGTTTGAAATCCAACCGTTCCTCTTCGGGGAAACCTCCCCCCCCTCCCCCGCCCTCTCTTATCACCACCACCACCGTTCAGAAGACCCTGAGCTCAATCAGAATTCCCCAGTGATGTCCTTGGTAAGGAGACACAAGTGACTTGAAGGTACAAGTTCCAGCATATCAGGTTGTACTTCTATTCCCAGGGTCTCTAACCAATGAGGTACCACTTTTAATGGGTAAACCTCCATACTATGACAGTGATTAAACTGTTCGCGTACATTTCAACATAAATGTATGCAGCACAAGCAATGTCATATCGCAAATACCGAACACAATATCCTCCGTGGACGATAGCTGAGCCACTGATTGTGGCGTAGCCAGCTTTAAAAAAGTAAGGGGTCTTAGATCCCCTCCAAAGACAAAAGTGAAATTAATATAAACAAAAATTATCCCAACTTCTAAAAATTTCATTGAAAAGTGGGGTTCCTTACCCCTCCCCCATGCACCCCGTGGCTATACCACTGACTAATGCAGCGCAAATTAACATTTTCTTCAACTTATTTTAGAAGCCTGCCCCGTCACTGTAATGTGTGCTAAATAATTCAACAAGGGGTTTGTTAATAAACAGTGATGGACCTGTGGGGGTGGTTCATGGTAAAAAATGTCCAACTTTTGCCAGAAAATACCTACAAAGTAATAGATATATATAAAGCTTATTTTTCAGGCGAAATATGAAAGCTGTTTTGGGGTCCCAGAACCCCTTCCACTAAATTTCAGAAAATTGTGTTTAATTGTTGGCTGATAGGAATTATACAACTAAATGACCAAATTTATAATAAATGCTACCTCATATTATTAAATGAGGTCAATTTGGTTGTAAAATACTTATGGGGCCTATTTATCTATCTGAACTTGCCATTTATAAACATTGAGAGTTATCAGCTTTTAACGCTAAAGCTGAAATGACGGGTACACATCTCGATATTAGGTATGAAATTACTCTTATAAATCACAAAATAAACTCTTTTTCTTGATATACAATCAAATCTATGCATATTTTGTAAACCTCCAGCGTTTATTTCCCCTCCGAATAGCATCAGGTGTTCTTGAGAGGCAGGAGCGCTGTAGATCGACTATTGGTGTTGTACATCCGTTTTACGGACATACACTCAATGCGCATGCGTTACAATCATGGCGTCCAATTCAAGCCAACAGCGGGTCTAATCGAATTGGGATAGAACTTTTCTTAGGTTCTTGGCTTGTGATTTGTCCTGAGATGAATTTGAAATCATTGTATTCTTAGTTTAAACAACATTTGGTTTTACTTCACGAATTGGTAAGTTGGTTTTTTTCGTGATTTTTATCATTTTTGGTATTGGTCGGTTGTCAATTTCATTACGGTTTTTTATCTTTTATAGGCTGTTGTGCAAAAATTAGTACTCATATTGTGACATAAAACGATGTCGGTAATTCTTAAAAGTCGTATCTTTTATCGTGCACTCATACGATAAATATGTGTTCTTCGGTTTTAGAGCAAATTGCTCTGATCTACAACAAAGATTAAATGGAAATTCATCACTCGAATTCAAATTCATGTGATTTTGATTAAAGTTTTCAGGTCAATCAAGGTCATGTTTCTGACTGCATAGTCCAATGTGCACAGCTTAAAATAGAATGCAATAAATAAAAAAGCAAAATGCAAAAGTTAGGCCTACAAGTTCATACTAATACAAGTTCAACAGGGCTATAATTGTTCAGTACTTGTACCAAACAAGTAGATAACTAGCAATCCTTTTTAAGAGCGCGTAACTATAGCCTAGCCACACAGCAGTGCATAGCCCTTGACCAAAACGCTATGTTCAACAACTTCAAAACTGTTCAAATCTTTGTATTCTGACAAATTTGAGAATATTAAATAACAGTAATTTCTGTTCCAATAACGACTAGGCCTGAAAGAGTTACCATTTCCCAGTATTCTTCGCACTTTAACGGGACACGGCTGTGCTTCAAATTCAACCAAACCGTACTGCACTACTAATACTGAATCTGAAACGATTAAGTCGGCAAAAATTCTTCAAGAGGACATGAACGCCGAGCATAAAAAGTATGAGTAAAAAAAACAACTAGTTAGCAATACAAGTGTTAGTAAGTTTAGCTTTGAAACAGTTGAGACTTGGTGCATGTACAATGTCTGACGGTAAAGCATTCCAATCCTTTAGTGTGTGAGGGAAGAAAGAGTGTTTATATACATTCTTTTTAGCATAGGGAACCTGAAAATTAAGGTCATGATTATTTCTTGTATTAGCTCTGACGGTGGGGATAAGTTCATCTTTATTGATAGCGACAAGATTGTTATTGATTTTATATAGCATATGTAGCCAGGTGGTGTATCTTCTTGTTTTTAGCAGGGGCCAATCTAATTTATGAAGCATGTTTTTTACACTAGATTTATAAGAGTAGTCTGCCATACAAAACCTGGCTGCTCTCCTTTGAATAGATTCAAGTTTATCCACATCGCACTGGTGATGGGGGTCCCAGACTGCTGATACGTACTCAAGTACTGGCCTGACTAGAGCTTTATAAGCAGTGGATTTAACGTCGGTGGGACAGTTTGAGAGGTTACGTTTTAATAGGCCAAGTACAGAGTTAGCTTTCTTGGTTATGTTATGTATATGTTTATCCCATCTGAGTTTATTATCAATTTCAACACCTAGGTATGGATGGGAGTTGACATGGTTTAGTGGCTGGTTGCATAAGGTATAAACAGGTGATTTAAAGCATTTCTTAGAAGAAATTGACAAGATGTAGCATTTAGAGGGGTTGAAATTCATTTGCCATTTGTTTTGCCATTGTTCAAGTTTGTTAAGATCATCTTGGAGGATTTGTTGGTCAGAGGGGTTATCAATTGTTCTGTACACAAGGCAGTCATCAGCAAACAGTCTAACTGTGCTGTTTATATTATCAGGGATGTCATTTATATATAAAAGTAAAGGACCCAAAACAGTACCTTGTGGTACACCGGATAAAACCTGTTTAGAATCTGAGATTTCACCATCACAGACAACACGCTGAATGCGGTTGTTGAGGAATGATGCAAACCAGGCCAGGAGATTTCCATCAATGCCATAGGCGGAAAGTTTGGATAACAGGCGCTGGTGTGGGACTATGTACAGTGCATGCAGTACATATTTACAGCTAGTCAGATAACATATGACTGTAGCCATATGCATCGGCTGTACACAGTCAGAAGGCTGTGTATACTTTATAACGTGGAAAACGTTTACATTGCTTAACATTAATACTTAATAGCGTAAACGAATATTGACGACGCATGGCTTATAAAGAAGCCTTTCCGCGACAAATTTGTGGCTGTTGCCTTTTGTAATTAAAAATTAAAAAATTTGTCCTACTATGTAAAAATAACATGAACATACTCAAAAAGACTTAATATTAATGGGCACCTACGTTTTAAACCTTAATGGCTGTTGTAAATTGGGTAAAACAAGAAATAATTTCACTAATCCTTCTCCGCGATAGTTCACTGTACAAAGCGTTGAAGTGTCTGTACCTAATTAATTGAAAACACTGCGAACGAATTCCGCTCACTTTTCATGTTGGTATGCGTCACGAGGCTGAATTGGTCCGAAATAAGGAGTATGGCAATTACTGAGCCAAAATATATGAATTCTGTTTGAACGAAATATTTTGTTACAGGTCTACAATTTAATTGACAAAACAATTATCGTCTTAATTTCATTTTTGTTTTAATAAATGGAGACAAGCTCCCTACCCCCTCCCCCCCCTTCCCGTCCTACAGTAGATAGAATCTCTGAGCCCATGCAGTATTTATTCTGAAAAGGCACTTTTGCAATATTTGTTTAAAAGTATCCGCAAATTCCGCCACATATTCTCCCACCTTTGACAATAATTGAGGTGAACTTTTCATTTTCAACAGAGGCACTTTATTCATTTGTGTGTAGGGCACCGTTCCCCTGTCCTCCCCGTTCCTACACTTATGCATTAAGCATCACGACATGGACATGAAATTCATTAAAACAAATATTAAATAACTGCCTGAAGAACAATTATTGACTAAGCTAGACTTTCTTTTATTTGTATAGGCCTAAATTCTTTTACCACATATTTTTTTACCGTTTTGCCACTTTTCTTTATTTCGCTTAAATGATATTTTATTGCATATCAAACATGCTTCTCCATCGTAATATGTGATATAAACTTTTTCTCGCGCTGGTGACTTGTTGTCTCTCGAAGAAAATTGTAAGTGCAAATATCTGAAAACCAACACTCGCCAGCGTAATCTGGCCTGAGCAGTGCGTTACTTTTGTACGCCCGTCGCGAGTCAGACGGACAAAGTCGTCAAGGTAAACAATTAGCTCCAAAAATCATTTAATTTCATACCTTTTTGTTGTATATAAGGAGATAAAAATGTATTTAGTAACTTTACAATATAATTGTCATCGAATTGGTAGCTCGTCAGTTCTATTTTTTATGGTTTTAACATCATAATTTCTAAAAGTGTTGGTCGTATGATAGGTCCAAATGAAAATCCCAATGGAAGTTTGTGTTGAGTTGTCTCACTCAGTCTTGCAAGTAGTGTGTGGCATGTAGGGCATACTGAGTGAGATGTTTATCTCACTTGTTTACAGCTGGTCTTCGGTACGGTACAGTACGGTACGTGGAAAGTGACGTGACACTGACATAATTTTGACCTTTGTGTATTGTTTCTCGCTAAGTTAACGAAGACATTTTTTCTTTGGGGATAAACCAGAATGTGTTTCTTTTGAAATACTGCTTTTATATTGCAAAATATTTACATTACATTTCTAAATTGATGAATTCGTGAGACATTTACGCAAGGGCGTAGAAAGCGGGGGGGCGGCTGGGGGCTTTAAGCCCCAGTCAAAATTTAGGGGGCTAAACTATGCTTTAGCCACCCCCCTCTCCCTCCCCACTTCTCATATACGAAAACCCCCTTATAAGACTTATTTATACCCACTTTAAATAATATAACTTTATAGGATATTATCATATGTTCTAATTTCTTCGATTATGTTGATAAAAAAGGTAATGCAATTTCGATGGAGACTTTATTGCTTCTCAGCACCCTCATAATCATTTTGAGCTGATCGAGGCTGTATTAAACATAACATTTGCGTGCTACCGCAGACTCTGAGTGCGGGGCAGCTTTTTTTTTTTTTTTTCTGCAGTAAAGAATTGCCATTACAGATTTGTTCAGCCAATCATATACAAGAATGACAATGACGTAATCAAATATCAATATTCATATATAACATTAGTCCTATAACATAGGACTGTATACTATAGCCTGTATAGTATGTAATGTATGCATGGAGTACTCACTACGACTACGCACTCCGTCCAAAAAGGAAAATCGGGACTTAAAGAAAAATGTTCAAAAAAGATAAAACTCACCTACAACTTAAACAAAAGTCTGTTTGGGCATGAACTCGTACTAGGCCTAGGCATACCTACAACTAGTGCGAATTATCTCACGCATATACAGCAGCTTGAAGATCTACGTATACAACGTGAGAACTATCGCTATACAACTTTGATTTTTTGAAGTGATTATTCGCAGGGCAGCCCTGCGAATATCCACACAGTATCTCAAGCCAGCACTGCGAATAAGGTTAGGGTTGGGGTTAGGTTTTAGGTTAGGGTATATGTTATCACTGCCCTGCGAATAAGCCCCACCTTGATTTTTACACACTAACCAAAAACTCCGTACCTACAACACGTGTCAAGGGAAAGTGTTAATGCAAGGGAAAGTCGCTTAACTACTACTTTATAAATTATGTCTTAATTTTCATACAAGGAGCGAGTGTTAGAACTTCACTCAGAACACCACTTACCGAGATAGTGTTAACTACTTTCTCGATATTCAAAGGAGGATTCGCTTAGGTTTTTTCCATTGTTTTCCGGCAAAGTAATGTTATTTACTCGCGGTCATGGAATTACTAAGTCCCAAATTATTTTGTCAGACGATATGTCATAAGTTGTATATGAATATTCATATTCAATTACGTCATCGTCATTCCTGTATATGATTAGCTGAACAAATCTGTAATGGCAATTTTTGTCTGCAGAAAGAAAAAAAGACGCGTGCGGGCAGCTTTTTTTTTCTTTCCCAGGAGTGTTTAGGGCAATTTGCGTTTATTCTGTTGAAAATTAGACAGTGATTTAGAAGGATTTTTATCTGATATCAATGCAAATTGTCCTAAACACTCCTGGGAAAAAACATTACGCGTGCGTGCATCTGTGACACCTAATGTGCTTGTACCGTTGTACGTACATAAGAAATTATACGCACCGTTGTACGTGCACGCATGTCTTCTGCCGGCAAGTCTTTTAAAGTTCAAAAAGAAGATAACAAGAATGTCACTTGTTCATTCTTCTTTGGAAAAAAAGAGAAAAAATGCCCAAAGCGCCAAAAATGCCCAAGAAACCATGCCAAAAAACGAGGCTTCTGGGTGGAGATGGGGGTCGAGGTCCTTGGAGAAATAAAGCTTCAGCCCCTCCAAGAAAAAAAAAATTGTTCCTACGCCACTGCATTTACGAGATCAAATTTTGTTCGTTGGACAAAAGTACAAATTGGTGGTTTAGAAACCGTCAACATTCAGTTTGTGTCGGCATCTGCAAATAAGCTGGATTGATGCATGTGCGGTACTGTGTATAAATTTCGCATGTTTCTTTATCTAAATTTGATCAGATTTTCTTTATTTTTTCAGTTTTTTTTATATCATAGGCCTATTTGGTAGCAGAACAGATATAAACTGCTCTTGCTTGCCCATTTTTGGTAATAACCGGCTCGCCCAAATAATTTAAACTATAATGGGCTCGGCTTCACCTCACTCATTATTCTTCAAATTATTTGGGCTTGTCTGTTATTACTCAACAATGGGATCGCAATTGCAGTTTATTTCTTAACTGTCATACGCGCCTCTGTCAGTCTGTCTTCCCTAATCTAAAACTGGGCCTCAGTCAGTTTCCTCAAAAACCATGAAAACAAAAAACGAAGAAAGATAACAAGGTGATATAGGTATTAATTAATTTCTCATAAAATAGAATGCATAAAATAAATAAAAACCGCGTCATAAATAATAGATTGGCTCCTGCTAAAACAATAAGAAAGAACACCCGCTTCCATATGCTATGTATAATCAATAACAATCATCGCCATTGATAATGATAACCTAATCCCAAACGTAATAATCAATACAAGATATAATCATATCTGAATTTCCACGTTCCCTATACTAAAACGAATGTAAATACTCCTTCTTTCCCGAACTATTCAAACACATAAAGATTGAAATGCTTTACCGCCAGACCGGCCACCAGACATCGATCTGTCGATATACATTCACCAAGTCTAAACTGTTTCAAAGCTAAACTTCGCCTACTAAAATTGTAAACTGTTTTTTCTTCATATTTGTTACGCTCGGTTGTCGTTTATGTCCGGAAGAATTTTTGGCAACTTAACTTGTTAATTTTCGCGCGGTATATTTTTGCGCTTTTCTATAAGTTTCCATTATTTTTACCGATTCAGATTCAGGTTGCAAGATTACTTCAGCAGATGAAAAGTGGCCTACGTCCCACGCTAACAGTTTCTTAACTTGGCTGTTGAAGTTTCTGGTTAGACTAGCCTCGTTCATTTCAAATTTCTCCTTCACTATCTCTATATAGCTCTTCAATTTACATGAATTTTGCGAATAAAAACGCCATAAATCTTTTAATTAGCAATTTGGTGAAATTGATTGTAGCGTCGTAACCATTAAAGTATAATCTTCAATAAATAGCACTTAATTTGAAGTCCATATTCTCTTCATTAAATGAAATTTAAAATGTAATTTTCAATTAAAAGATGGCGGATTTTGAGCATGGAGTTTACAATACTAGACCTGTAGCGTCCTGGAGGGCTACGACAGAAAAACACAACAGGTTAAAAATTAACTGTAAAATGGTAACAAATTTATATGAATCATGAGTTACATCTCTTTCCATAATCAAACTATTTCTTTTATAAAAAACCTTATAAAACCTGAAGAAAAAAAAGAAAAAAACAAAGATTCTTTCGAGGGCCAGACCCCTGCCCCATTAGTGCTGACATTGGCGGCTGTGCTTTTGCCCCAGATTTCGTAATGATTGTTTCTTGTATTGAATTATATATACCGTATTTGACGTAATAAGCGCCTGGTGTGCTTACGAAAATAAAATTTCGCCGCCACTTTTTAGGCCCGAGGTTTCTTCCTAATAAGCGCCCATGTTCTGGGGCCGCACACGGCGTGCTATTCGAACTGCATTGTGTCAACTAGTTCTATACTAGCCCCACAATAACCACCACATAAACATTGTCAGCGTCAGATGCAAAATAAGCAAATTATGTAACAAATCTTATTTGAAGTCTTGAAATTAATCAAATAGATTATGTCAGCAGTCAAAAAATGTAAGTTGGGCGCTTATTATAGCAGGAGCGCTTATTACCTCAAGTACGGTATATCATCAAAACTGTTCATGTTGCCCGTGAATCATGTTTTGCCCCTACAAATAAAATCTCTTACAACAGCTTCTATTTTCAAAATGGAATTCTATTTTCAAAATAGACTGGAATCAAGCCTTTACATCTACCATTAAACTCTTTTTTGATATTTAATTAATTCTGTACCAGAAAAGCTATAAAAAATATTTAAAAAAATGTTTGCTATTCTGTGCAGAGTCTATAAGCACCCAAAAAGAGTATAATCGTAAATGTGAAGACTTTGTTCCAGTCCATTTTGAAAATATAAATTTAATTTGAAAATAGAAGTTGTTTTACCAATTATTGCTGAATCTATAACCAATTAAAGAGGGAGGCTCGTCTCAGTAAAATACGGTAAAAATGGGGATACTATATTTTGACGTCACTTCCGGTTGTGGAGGCAAGATCCGATCATCTGTCTGTTTGTACCACACAGTACAGCCAGACACTAGCATGTACGTTGTGTGTGCAGAATTACATACACAGCGCATTACGTTACTGTGACGAGAAACTTATTTGTTTTTTTCAATGCTTTTTTGTCAGAAAGCGAAAGTGAAATTTTAGTATTATAATACTACAATGATAGTCACCAAATGAAAATTACTGAGAAAAAAGAAGAAGAAGATAAACGATTCTACCGGGGCTCGAACTTACGATATGATTTGGAAAAAAACACTACTTGCGATCGCCGCCACTATCTGGCCTATCTCGGTGGTGACCTTCTAGGCGTTTTAAATAACTATGTACCTTGCAATACGAGACAACGAAACGCGCAGCAAAATTTCAACCAATCAAAAATTTTGAAAGGAATTCTAAATATTGTGCACATATGACGATATCGCCTCTTCAACATGTATTAAGTAATTACACAAAGGGTTGATCGGAATTTCAAAATTTGCATGAATCAGTTGCAGCTTGTCAGTATCAAACTGCCATATATGAGAATGGACATGCGTGCACCGCTTGACCATACAGCACTATACAGCTGGCTTCAAAACGCGGGATATTCCTTTTCAGTGCATGGGCCCGTACGTAACCTCACGACCGCTTCAAATCTTAAAATCCTTTTTCAACCGACAATACAAGATGATGCAAGGGAATCTATAACCAAGGAGCTTCTACTCCTTGCTATAACTTTGCAGAGAACATAACATAATTCTTTAAATTTAAAACATAATTCCTACTGTGTCAGTCGTCTTCCGGGGAGGGGAGGGGGGTGGGGCACTTCCATATGTGAGGTATATATACACGTGCCGCCCGAGCAATTGCCTTTTTAAAAATAGAATTTTCGTAGTGCAGGTATCAAAAAACCAATCTCTCCTACTGCTGGTCTAAGAATAATGGCATATTTTCATACTGCAGGTATTAAAAATCACTTATTTTCGTACTGAATAGTATCAAAAATCACCTATTTTCGTCCTGCTGGTATAAAAAATCACTTAATTTCATACTGCAAGTATCAAAATCATAAACTGTCATACTGCAGTTACCAAAATTATCTCTCATACTGCAGTCCAATTTTGAAATTCTAGGCGGCACTTACTTACCACTTTAGTATGCAAGTGCCACCCCGAATCCCGTCCTACTTTGCATGTGATGATGTGATAGCAAGTTATGCGAAAACTGCTCGTTGACCTTCAAACAAACACAAGCGTAACTATTCTAAGGATTAGCACTGCAGTGGTCAAGCAGAAGCTCTTTGGGTCAAGCAATCTTATGATTATGAAATATGACATTAAAAGAAACAAAATGGTGAGGAAACTACTTCATATCCGTCAAAGGATTAGCTCAGGAGTCAATTAAGTCCATCTTATATAAAAGAGGACTTTAAAAGAAACAAAATGGTGCAGAAAGCATTTCGAAATCTTATTCCGTTAAGGAGATATTCGAGTGTAAATTTCTGTTTTATCTGTATAGAATTGACTGGTGTTGTAAGTCCACTATGGAAGGTTGGCGCCCTAATCTTTACATTCTTAAAGATATATGGACAGGTGAGCAACCACTTTGCATAAATTAATACAAGTGTGCTTCATAAACACTCACCACAAACACTTTTTTACCAAGATTTTATTTATTTATTTTCTATCAACGACTCACAGTTTCAACCACCTCATTTTTGCGCTCCACGCGTTCCATATCTTCTTCTGGGTTTGGAGGTACGAAAATTTGCAAATAATCAAAATAAATCTTTGACAAATATGGTAAAAGTTGAACGGCCCTTTTTAGGGGGGCGACTGCCCCATGCCCCCCCCCCCCTTAGTTACGCCACTGGAGATTATCCGTCAGGCAAGCGTCTTGTTTTCTATCCTCAGTTGGTCTCTAACTATACGTGTTCCACAACTCATTGACAAAACGACCTGACAACAGTAAGACATTGGATGTATTGTATCAACGTTAATTTTCTAGTAAGAATATGGAACTAATTTACCTGAACACTAATCGCCTGAACCAAAATGGCGGCTCCTTGGTATCAGTAATGTGCACTAGCAATCAACCGCTTTAACTTGATCACTTTTACTTCAGGAATACTGCATGGTCACGACAATCACGTCTTTCACGAGCAGATAAGCAATGTAAACCAAACAAACAAACAGAGAAACCAGTCAACAATGAAAATATCAAGGCCTTCTGTTGTACTACCCCTGGTTCTCCTAATCAAACAAATAGCTCCATGCTTGAACACACACTACTTATTAAAATGGATTATTGTTTGAAAATTTTATAGTATTAAACAGTTTCGTAATTTTGAAAAACAGTCCGGGAGCAACCCGAAAAACTTGGTGCTTTGAAAAACAGTCCAGGAGCAGCCCGAAAAACTGGGTACTTTTATATACCCCAAAACTCGGGTACTTTTATGTATTACGTCATCGCATGAGCCTACACATTTGACTAGCCCACACTAAACATATGTGGTTTCTCATTTTCCGCTCCGGATTGTCGAAAATTCTACTGGATATCCTAAAATTGTGGAGACGGATAGTAAATAGATATTAAAGACCTTTTGCCGCTGCTTTTATAAATTTATCGTCACCTTTTTGAAATAATGTACAAAACAGACTGCCCATAATATGTTTGATAGATTTTCTCAAAAAGGCGACCGTGAATATCAAAAAGCAGCGGCAAAAAGTTTTGAATATCTATTTATTATCCGTCTCCAAAATTTCAGGTTATCCATTGAAATTTTGGACAATCTGGAGCGGAAAATGAGAAACCCAATATGTTTAGTGTGGGCTAGTCAAATGAGTAGGCTCATGTGATGACGTAATACATAAAAAGTACCCAATGTTTTGGGTATTTCAAAGTACCCAGTTTTTTGGGTTGCTCCCGAAGTGAAAAATGGCTGATCAAAGTTCGATAGCGCATTCTTTAAATTCCTTCCAGTAGGGTAAGAACTGGGAGCTAGGGGCCAAGGCCCCCAATAATTTTATTGGGGGCCGAGTACCATTTTCACCCCCTTCCCTCAATAATGAAGGTCTAACGAATTGATTTTGAAGTCAGATTCCATCATGTCATCTTTTCTTCCGGAAATCTTCAGTTTTCAATAAATTACCTTCATTTTCGAAAGTTTTTATTATTTTTATTTTGGGGAATTTATTTTCAGTTTCCACAAAATTTTCATCAAATTTCGAAAACTTTCGTTCATTTTTCAGATATCTTTTTCACTTTCAGGAAATTTGCATCAATTGTCGTGAAATTTCCTTCAATTTTCGTGAAATTGTCTTTTCCGGGAATTTCTATCAATTTTTCTGAAATGTGCATCAATTATTGTGAAATGTCCTTCCTTTTTGGGAATTTTTCTTCATTTTCGGGAAATTTGCATCAATTCTCGTGAAATTTGCTTCTATTTTCGTGAAATTTCATTCAATTTTTGTAAAATTTCCTTCATTTTTGGGAAATTGCCTTCACCTTTAGGAAATTTGAATCAATATTTGGGAAATTTCCTTATTTTGGGGAAATGTTCTTCATTTTCGTGAAATTTGGTTCAATTTTCGTAAAATATCCTCAATCCATTTTGACCGTGATAAGAGACTCGTACATTTTTGTGGGCATGTTGGGACAATAACCAAACCTTCGGCCTTCCCCTTCCCCTTCTTCCACCCCTACCCCATGTTTTATATCTTCCTACGCCGCAGCCTTTCCTGTTACAATCTGATTGGGTAAAGAAAAGACTCAAATACTTTTGAATTTGCTGCACCACATCAAAAGAAAATTGTCACACTGAAAGTTAAAAATAAAATCACAAATACAAATAGTACAAAGTATATATATAAGAAAATGCACATGCAGGAAGTACGACCCATAACAAATAAAATACAAATAAGTTAAAGTAACTGCTTTGTTTTCGTGACAAATATTACCTTAAGTTTAAATAAATGTCCTTTCAAAAATCCAAAATTTGCAACAAACGCAATGATTGAAATAATTGTTTATAGTCTTGTAGACATAACACTTTGTTAAACTAAAGACTCCTTTTCCTGTTTCAGATCCTCATCAGAAATATTAATCCTAAATAAAGAAAAGTCTTTCATTCAATGTAGGGTGTTGGACTATTCCAACTCACGGCCTGCTTATTGGCGCGCGGCCGGTGTGATAGTAAATTTTGCCCCGGTAAATTTGGGCCACCCGGACCTTATTTCCTAAGGAATGTTCTAGTGAATTTGGTCCCCCTCCGGACTGATTTGACTAGGCAATTTATTGGTGTGTCTGTACGGTTCCTTCAATTAATTTTGTGCACTGGAGTGATAAACTAAAAAGTGATAAGCTAATACACTATAGAAGAAAAAAAAGGCATGCTTTACGCAAAACGGCAGTCAGATTTAGTGTGAAGGAAGAAAAAGGGCTTTTTCTTGCAAAAGGGGGACAAGTTGTTGTTTCCAAATTTCATAGGGAAGAAGGGCTGGGGACCAAATTTCCTAGCGGACCGTTTTTACTATGAGGGTGGACCAAATTTACTGGATGGCCACGGCTTAATTGTCTGGGGGGGGGGGCAGATTTCTTAGGATATAAAAGCTGGGGGCCAAAATTTACTGGGGAGGGGGGGGTGCAAAATTTACTTTTACACCGGCAGAATCCGCCCCTTGAACACCGTAGTCCATCCTGGTTTTCTGTGTCTGTGGCATTCTAGTAACATGAACGATTGACATACGGTAAATTAAAAGTTTCCAGTATTCTATTTCATTTCCACGTTATTCTACTTCGTGTTATAACAAAATTTGTGGTCATTAAATGATTGCGTAATACAAGGTAAACTCATTAAGGAAGTGTCCTTGAAACGGGATGAAAATGACAGTGGCAGTTTCATCCGGTGTGTTTCAAGGGGCGCTTTCTTCAAATGTTGGCCATATGGACAACGTACTTTTGCCTGGACCCATGAATTCAGGGACGTAGCGACCGGGGGTGGGGGGAGGGAGTGTCACACCCACCCAACCGCGATTTTTGTTGGGAAAATGATGACTTTGTCGGGAAATTTTTACCGATCTTCCCTAATGAGATGAACAACCGGAAATGAAAGCTTTGCCAAAAATAAGATAAAAAATAGTTATGTCGGGGAAATTTGAACTTTGTCGGGAAACTTAATTAATCATAACCTTAAAAACTAAACTTCATCAACTGATGTTCATCGTTAACTCTTTGTTCTCAATTTACAGAGAAAAAAATATATTTACATGATTAACAGATTAAAAACACCAACTAACTCTTTGTCTGTACAAGACTGCAGAATCTTGTTTTCAACTTGTTGTGTGGAAGCTTGAAGTTTGATTGAGTCACAATTAAAGATATCGTTTCAACCAGTTTTATAATATAAGAGATCAGTTTCCTTATAGCCATGGCAACTTGTGGCTGCTGCAAGTTGGTAGATGATCTCCCGAGTCCCACTTTCCACCAACTACGTAAATTTGGTTTATTCAAATGGTATAATCATAAGAAATCTCAATACATAACAATTACGAGAAAGCAAGTTTTGTCACGGCCAGGATGGAGAAATAACGCAAAAAACCGGGCCTGTCCGAACTAAGATACAATAATGTGTAACCCACAATTTGATGACTATCGGGGAAAAAAAAAAACAATATGTGAAATATCATAAAGATCTATTTTCAAAAAGAGTGCATATACCATTTAAAACTGTCAATGCCCCAGTTAATCCGTTTGTGGCAGCCGCAGCTGCATCGAGATTTAGACAGAGCACGAAAGCTACGGAAGTCGGTACCGATGAACCTCATCATTTACGGTAGGCCTACCAAGTACCAGCTGGACCCGGACTGGGGATGCTGAGGCAGAAATCCATATTCTAGCAAGAGAGGATCCTCAGTCTGAAACTGATGTTGGGAATGAGGTGTTGCTATTATTTAAATAAGATTTTCATAGACCAATGGCTTCCATCATCAATTGTGAATTGACTGGTACAAGATAAAGTTAACAAAAGTGTTTGTAGAGATCATAACCCATGGCAACACGAAGCAAAATATTTGTGGGTCAATAGTGGTGAAAAAAACATTATAAAAAAATGTATTTTGCGTTTTTTCTTCTTCTGTAGTTCAAAACAAATGGTACCTAAATGAACGCTGGTATTTCAGTTTTAAAACAAAAAGTCCCCATTAAAAATGGAAACGTATAGGGACCTAAATAGTTAAGTTTCCATGCTGTTTTGGGGTGATATTGCTGTGTATATTTGTGTTGATTTTAGATAAAATATCAGCCAGAAATGCCTAAAATTGCAGAACCTAAGGCGGACCCCTAGACCTCACGCCGTTTGGAAAAAAAAAAAAAAACAATTACAAAGTGTATTTTGCGTTTTTGCTTGTTCTGTAGTTCATAACATATGGTACCTAAATAAACGCTGGCGTTTTAGTTTTAAAACAAAAAGTCCCCATGAAAAATGAAAACGTATAGGGGCGTAAATAGTTAAGTTTCCATGCTGTTTTGGGGTGATATTGCCGTGTAAATCTGTGTTGATTTGAGATAAAATGCCTAAAATCGCAGAGCTTTCGGGGGCTTCGCCCCTGGACCTCTACCGGGATTCGTCCCCTGGACCCCACTAGGGGCCCTAAGGCGGGCTCCTAGACCACACGCCGTTTGGGCTAGCGCTTACGGTGTCAAATATTTTGTCGGGAAATATTCCTTCACCCCCCCCCCCACCCTTAACAACATTTCTTAGCTACGCTTCTGCATGAATGATTATATAATCAAACAAGTGTTCATCCCCCCACCCATCCTACCCCCACCAATCATACCCCCACCCATCATACCCCCTCCACCAATCATACCCCACCCATCATACCCCCTCCACCCATCATACCCCACCCTCATCATACCCCCTCCACCCATCATACCCCCTCCCTTACCCATCATGTTATGCCCTCCAACAAAAATCTCTTACAGACGCTATTGTTGGACTCACTGTAATTCTATAAAACCTTGGTATTTGAACATCATAGAGTTCTTACTTTGATCATTAATACCCTAAAAACTGGTTTATTTTCTCATTTGGTGCAGAAATCGTAAAAAATAGCACCATTTTTAGCAGCGTATTAATTCTGAGAGACTTTCAAAATCTTGCCGACCTATTAGAGTAACCTCCTTTCATTGATATTTTGATAAACAATCCTGCGGTTTTGCCATTTCTGTTCATTAACGCAATATACTGATACGCGTAGAGCAAGGACTTTGTGTGTAGAGGTCAGGAGTTATGCACCATCAAGCATACTTACTACGCAAAGCAAACGTGCGGTGCTGCATTGCGAAAAAGATTTTTCAAAGATAAATGGTAGGCGATATTCATACACATCAACTCATGCTTCTTTGAATATGACTCAATGAAAGTATACATTGGTTACTTTTAAATATACAAGAAATACACTTTACAAGTTTCTTTATGCTCAAAAATCCAAAGACAACACATATTGATGTTAATGAAGTAAAAACCTCCGCTCATGTTGCCGTTATACGGGGAGAAAGTGTCATTGTTGGAATGAATTAGATAATAGTTTCCAACATGTACGAGTACCATTAATTTTCGCTGACTGGCTGAGGCGACACAAGTATTTATGAAAAAATATATTCCATTGAATGTAATGATAAAGTTTCCACTCCAACTTAGCAAAACCGGAATGAGCTCGTACACAGTTACGTCGATTCCGACCTCGAGAATAGTAACCTGTTATATTACCGGTAAGACAATTAAGAAATAACTCCTCAATCCTCACAAAAAAGTTCATTTGATTATTTACATCGCGTTTCGGCAGTACAAAACAATTTGAAAAAGAAAAGAAAAAGTTGGGTTTTACATATATCCAACTCAAGGAGAGTGAATGCACATCCGAAAGCTTCACGCTGTCTTTTGCCCGGTTTGGTATGGCGAACAGCTGTCCATGCGCGCACAGCGGCGATACGTTCTCTGTATAGAAGTCCGCGCTCTAGTTTATATATATATATAGCTCTATGGATTTAGCCTAAATAAAAATTACATTAAGATTTCGTTTACGACCCCCCCCCCCCTCTCCCCCGCCTTCATTCACATGTTTATAGCTAATATAAATGATCTGCCTAAAATCAAAGCCCTTTTTTAATACTGTATATCAACTCAAGAACGTTTATACCTTTCAGATACACGTTCTGCACGTATTCGTTGATGCTGGCAATACAACATGTTGCCAGATTGCAGTTCATTTCTCTTGCAATAACAGATATTCGTAGATTGATCAACAAATTGGTAAAATGCGAGTAACCCTAAGAAAAAGATTCATTCATGTATTTTTCCGGCTGAATAACCCCCCTTAGTGGGCCCCTTTAAGGCTACTGTCTGGGTCCTGGTACAGGCATAAGTTGCTGTCATTGCTATGGCCAGCATGAGTAACCCTCTTGGGAGCATAATCCAACAAATTTTGTCCGCGTATCTTTTCGGCATGTGACCCGCAGCAACATTGATTAGTGAGTCCTGGGTCCAGATGGACATGGCCCGACATTTAAACCGTTTGTATCTTTTCAGCTGAATAAACTGTCTGGGCTCCCGGTCTAGCACTTCAAGAGGAGGGATAAGTACTACGAAAGGTGGAATAATTACTTCAAAGGGGGTAGCAAGCAATTCAAGCTGAGGGAACACACTTCAAGATGGAGTTCTTCATAAATCCTATTGTAACATATTTGTTCGTTAAATTATTTTTATCATTATTATGTTATTATGAATTTTTCTTTGAGTTTTACGCAAGGGGGTACATTTTCACAAAGGGGCACCCTTACTACTATACCTTTGCCAGGGAGAACCTTCCCGGCTCCCGTGACTCGTGCTCAGGCTCCGATGAATGTACTGAAGCTTCATTTAACACCATATCAATAACTGATTTCTTTCATAAGCAATTAAGCTTGTTGCAGAAATCTCAAGAGACTCCATTTAATCGCGACATAAATCTCGTTCGTCTTCGGCGAAGACCGTCATGAAGCTTCACAGGAGGCGATAGAGGCCATGAGTAGGTCATCATCAGCGTACCACGTTGCTATGGCAATTGCGAATAGGAATAGTTATGAAAACTGTATGAAATAGGCCTATGTATTTGAATTTTGTCTTGACGTGCCATGCATACAGTTTGCTGTAAACAGAAAGAACTAAAGCTGAACTTAAGCTAAGATTTTACTTACAGATATGGGAAATTTAACAATGAAGTGTATTCAGTGAAAGACAACTGGACAAGGACGAACGAAAGGTCTTAAGGTAAATACAAAATAATAATTAACTCTACATCATTTAGTTGTGTCAATCATGCATGTGTTCATCATATCTTCTGACCTTTGATAATTTATTATTGATTCGCAAGAATCACCCAACACGACGAGTGTGATATCCCCTCCCCGACGAGTGTGATATCCCCTCCCCGACGAGTGTGACATCCCCGCCTCCCGACGAATGTGATATCCCTCCCCGATGAGTGTGACATCCTTTCCTGACAAGTGTGACATCCCCTCCCGACGGGTGTGACATCCCCTCCCGACGGGTGTTATATCCCCGACGGGTGTGATATCACACCCGTCGTGAAGGGGATACCACCCCACCCCCGACGGGTGTGATATCCCCGACGGGTGTGATATCCCCGACGGGTGTGAGATTCCCCGACGGGCATGATATTTTAGTTCCCCGAAAGGTGTACTATCCTTATCCCCGACAAGTGTTGTATTCCCTTTTCGACGGGTGCGATATCATTCTCCCAGACGGGTGGGATATTTTCCTCCCCGACGGCTGGTAAGCTATATCTCCCTCTCCAATTTCAATCAAAAGTTGATTGTCACCCAATGGTTGCTGTTAATATAGACCAAAATATATTTTCCGTTGTTAATTGCCGACGCGAATGAAATTTATCCGGAGTGGCAGGGAATAATGAGCGGGGGAGGAGAAAAGGGGTGAAAGAGGGGGGGGGGGGGTATTGACGGATGTCCATGGTGAAGTATTATAGCCTCCTATGGCCCGGTGTCACTATCCCTGTTTGTACGGTAACGTGTTGATTCAAAAACATGTGCATGCTCCTCAAAATTTGGAATGTTTGGATCATTCACATAATTGATACATTTCGCAGGATTTCTGTCATTCAGGTTTTCAGTGGTATGAGGAGGGAGGGGTACCCGAAATATTTCTAAATGTTCAATTTGCAAAGACTTGACAAAGCTCCGTAGCTTCTTTGTTATCTTATATACATTATTTTTTTAAGTTTGTCAAGTAAGCCTTGCCCATTTCACATTTGGACATGCAAGTTCTGTTAATGTTCAATTTTTTTGTTTTGAATCCTTTCGGAACAGTAATACAACCATGACAACCGTTGAACACAATTTACTTGTTATATACCTTTAATTTAGAGTCCCCCTTGCACGTCACGCAAATTCTGGTACCATCCATGGTGTAATGATTTCTTCAATTACAAGCCCATCGTCGACGCGCACTCGAGCGATTTCTGAAATGGCGCTGCCAGCATGCAGGGGCGTAACCATATAAAGCCGAGCAACCGGGGTCCTTGTGATATTCAGGGCGGTGCATTCGGGCCCTGTAGACAAACAATACAACATTTTTGGGGCCCCTTTGCCCCTGGTGGTTGGAACTTTTGGAACCCTAAATTTTTGCAGGGTAATTCAGTAACAGGGTACATACATAGCTGGGTCCTCTTGTCCGAATTGTCATTGTGACGTAACAAATTGCATAATCGATTGCAAAAAAAAAAAAAAAAAAATTATACAATCGATGCCAAATATGACGACCTAATTTATTAATCTTTAGCTGCCAAATTGTCGGCTCCCTCAAAGAAAACGTTCTTTATTCACACTAATAAATCGAACATTTCACGCAACATCCCAGCTTTTGCAATCCTGACCGCCTCTATATCTAACCGTGACTGCAGGCCCCTGAATTATTTGTACTATAATCTGATAATAGTACATAGTTAAATCAGTGGGCTGTCATTACACGACAATTGAGTCCCATATGCTATATAAACGTTCACTCCTATATGGTTCATAAATCGATTTTTGTTTGAATTTTCCTTTAAACCATGATGTAATAGATGTTGCTATGGCGACAGATTATAATATTATGGCACTGAAACAACTTTGATTATAAACGTTTGAACCCTGCAAATATCGTACCAAGTTGCCAATTCAGTATATATTTGATGTCGGAATTTGGGAAAGGGGCTTGAGGAATGAGCCTCTGTAAGGGATCCAGAAATCTAAACATTTTGGTATCTTGTGAGGCGTTTGGAAAGGTCTCCAGACAGATTCCAAAACTAGAAGCCGAAAGAAAAAATGATCTACGCCGAATTATCCTGTTTTTATGGGTGGGAGGGGGAGTCTATGACCAGATTACAGTTTACTTTTTAAATGACGCTATATTTAAGATCTGCACACTATCAAGGATGATGTGCAGACGGGCCAGCTTCTTAAAAGTTTTGAAGTTCTTAATGAAATTTATTTTTGTCATGGAAGGAGTGGGAATACCCTGAAGGCTGAATTAAGATATATATACCCCCTCCCCTCACACACACACACACTTGTTAAAATTCTAGCACTATAACTAGACTATCAACTTGGTGGTCAACAGTCATTTTCATGACATCTTTATACCAACAAAAAATTCTACTGAACTCAAAGGCGAAAACCAGTAATCTTAAGTGACCAACAACATGCAGCAGCGGACTTAATGGGATCAGTTCCACCTGTGTTAAGGCCGTAATTCATAGGAGACAGGGAAATTTGTTATTAAATTGAATTAAAAAGAAGAAGGTATTTGTCAAATGCTGTCCTCCTACTTTATGGAATACAATTTTGGCCACATTACCCCCTCCCCCTCCCCCCCCCCCTCTACTCCACCCCACTTCGTAAAAGAGAATTAAGTACTGATGCTAATATTGATAAAATCACAAGTTTTGAACATAAGTCCATTCAGACTACGTTCCAAGCATGATCTCATCTGATAAAATTCAATAAAGTGTTAAAGGTTAAAGTGTATTTAACAAAAGAGAGCATGAAAGCATTTAAGTTAATTATTTGAAAGAATTCTAAGGCTGCATGTGATAGACTCTCATGTTAAGTTCTAAAAAAAAAAAAAAATCCTGAGACGGGCTATAGGGAAGATTCACAATACGGCCCTTATGCTTGGCGAGCGCCACAACAAGAGTTTCACTCTCGACAATGTAATGCTAGCTAGGATTAGGGGAGGAAACACCATGGCACCCAAGTCGTGATCAGTATTTCGATCAGAGATATGCCAGATCACCACGTGATTTAACCTTTCTCAAGTTTGTACCAGGGATATCTAAATGGCAGCTCCCTGATTTCACGGAGAGCTTATACCTAGCGTTAAGAGTAACAGAGTGGCAAAATCTGTCACCACGAGGGAGTCGAACCCACAACCGATCGCATCGCAGCAAGGTGGATAACCACCAGACTACAAGCTGTGCATGTCTGCTGATTGCAATGTGCTTTAATATATATTTAAAGAATGAATAGTTTGTGAAGCTGATCATCAACTGATCGTTAAATTGTTCTAAACAGGTGCGTACATACATCTGGATATTTACAAGCTGACCTGTCAATAATTGTGTAGAATTTAAACATGCATAATGCAGTAATGACAATATCGACAATGAAACACTGAAGCCCATAGGCAGATAGGTGTACAATTCGGTTGGGTACCATTCAAGCATCATTTGGCTCAGATATGATCTCAGTGGCTCAATAAAAGTTACATTTGGCATTTGATATATTTCCATGCATGGCTTTTTTTCAAACAATGTTTGCTCATATACAATCTGTCATGTCTGGAGGTGCCTAATTAGTAAAAATCCATCCATGCACTGTATGCACAGGACCGTGGAGACGGAGGAGGAGGGGGGGGGGGGGGTTGCCTATGTTCTAAAAAAAATGGCCTAAGAGGATTTCACTTTCCTGGTTTTCAAGGTTTGGACTGTCGGGAAAATTGGGAAATTATTCATATAAAATTGAAGAATAATTTTTGGTAAAATTAAATGCAATTTGTCAACAAATTTTTCGAAAATTGTAGAAAATTTACAAAAACTTCCAGGAAATCAAAGAAAATTGTCTAAAATTAATGAAAAATTCCCTAAAATTGCGAAAATCAACAATTATTTTCTAAAATTGACAAGCAGAAGAAAAATTGAAGGAGTTTTTTTGATTAGCAGCAAAGTCAGTGATGGAACTTAATTTACTAGTGCAATTTGTTTACTTGTGAGCGGGAAATTGATGGGTTCTTGCTCCCACCTTCTTGAGAGGTGACCCTTCTTATATACGCCCCTGCCTAACACTATGTACCAATATGGTTGGGAGTTAGTGTACAGGGATTAATATGAATGTGATGTCGCCTTTATTTTTCACCATTTCTTCAGAAGATTCTCCGCCCCCCTCCCCCCTCACTTCAAAAATTGCTCCGCGGTCCCTGATATAGGTATATTTGCATCTATCCATATATACGCACGGGGCTAGTGCGGGAGCGGAAGATGTTTGAAACTTCAGGCACAGAATTTGAGGGCAATTAGACTTTTAGAACGCACACAACAGTAACATAGCTAAAAGGGCCTCCTCCTCCCTCCCGACAACTGGATATTTAGTATTGTGGGTCCGCAAACCTTAGATCGGTAACTTTTAAATCAAGTCCCCGTAAAATATTAAGATTTAGGATAAAATTTCGGGAAATTCTTGGAAACGCTTATCAAGATCCAGTAAAATCGTAACGGAATTGAGTCGGAACATTTACGGTTGTGTCAGTTTTTACTATAACAGTATTACAACAGTATTGTGGAAAATAATAAGCGATCATAACCCTTTAAGATCGACGAAGTGAGAAGATTTTAAAATGATTCAGACGAAATAGTAGATAAAATTGGAAACGCTTAGATCAACATACAGTAAAAACGGAATATTTAGCTGTTCAGGACCAAAAATCGGGAAAATTTGGAAATTTTAATTAAGATTGAGTCAAATTGAAACATTTTAGTTGTTTCACTTTTTATATAGTATAAATGTATTACAGCAACATTGTAAAAAATAAGCGACCATATATCTTTAAAATAAATCGATCAAGTGGGCAAACTTTGAAATGATTCAGAAAGCGATGTAAGGCGCAGGCACAGCTGTCGCCAAAACAATCACTTCACGTCAAAGACAAACTGCTGCAAGTGAATTCGGCATGTAAAACGAATTTTTTGTCTGCATGCCATGTAAAAATAATTTGTGGAAGAGGAAATAGGCGATTATTTATTTCTATATTTTTAGGAGTAACTGAGAGGATATAACAAAACGGCAGTACTTTAAATACGATACGAAAAAAAATATATATATTGTATTGAGAGACGTTTTGGAATTTTGGATAAAAATGACGTTTATCAAATATTTGAAAACGACGTGATAATAATGATTAATTTGGGATTATTTTTTGGAATAAAGCTTTCGTTAGTACGGATTAACAAGCTAACGGGATGTTTACTTTTTCAATTATTGGCATTTTAATTGCGCACACTTTGACAAGGTTTGTAATTTCGTGTAAAATATTTCGGTGTATAATAAGTCTGTGTGTTTTTCTATCAGATTTAGATTAAGGTTATATAGGAATTTTGCCATATACTTACAATACATAAAATACGTAGAATGCACCGGCTTTGCAAATTTGTGGAGTATTCGGGATTCCCTCCCCCTCCCACACACCAATAAAGAGTGCCAAATCACCCCCCTCCCATTCCTTCCCCCACCCCCCGTCCGGAATTTTAGAAGGAAATGGAGGAGGGGAAAAACCGGGGAACAACATTTTTCTTACAATAATTGAAGCTGGCCAGATTATGATATTCTTCGCTCAACAAAATTATTGGGGGAAATGAATTCCTTTGTAGAATCGAATGCTGTCTGTAGAATAAGCAACGCATTGACTCAAATCGTAGTTTTGTTCATTTTATTCTTTTAAAAGTTAAATTCCACCAAATTCCGGTGCTAAACATAAAACAATTCCAAAACAAATTGGGATGTTAATGAGTAGCAAGCAATAGTTTTATGAGAATCTTTTTTAGTTTATACATAAAAGAGTCGTCTGCAGGTGGCTAAGGGGACAACATTAAGCTTTCCTGATTTTTCCAATTTTCAGAATTTACCGTTCCTGATTTTCGTCCATATAATATAATCCTAAATTTTGAAGCAAAAGTCCTTAATTGTGGACCACAAACCCTCAATTGTGGACTACAAATCCTAAATTATGGACCACATATCTTCAGTTTTGAACCTAAAATCCTCAATTGTGGACCATAAATCCTCAATTGTGGACCACAAATCCTTAATTGTGGACCACAAATCTTCAATTTTGAATCAAAAATCCTCAATTGTGGAGCACAAATCCTCAATTGTGGACCATAAATCTTGAACTTGAAACCAACAATCTTCAATTATCAGGCTATTGTAGACCAGCATCCTAAAAGTTTGATTTTTTTTACAATTTAGGCCAAAGCTCTCCAAGTTTGGTCAACATCTCCAACTTAGGATCAAGATCTCCAACTTAGGACCAAAAATCTTCGTTTAGACCAAGATGAGGAGGAACGTCTTAAAAGATTAGTTCAGTGGTCAAGTAAACTGATCTTGTATGAAAGAGGACTTTAAAAGGCACAAAATGGTGAAGGAGCATTCACAAATCTTATTCCGTTAACTGTTTAAGGAGATATCTAAGTTTAAACTTTGGTATCATTTGTGTAGAAACGACTGAAATCAGACTAGTTATGACATCACAGCCTCAGATTCCTCAAAATCTGTCTTATCAGTGTAGAAATGACTGGTGTTCTTGGTCTACTATGGAATGTTGGCGCCTTCATCCTCATATTCTTATCAATTGTTAATGTATTTTGAAGACACTTCATTCTACTTTTTTCCTATTCAAAGTATTTCCCCCTAGAACTTTCTTCAGGTGGCCCTTTATCTGTTTATAATTAACCTTACTAGATTCTATTTTGCTACTTTTCTGACATATTCAATGGTTAATTGTTAAGCCACAAAATTGCAGGACAAAATATGATAGAACACATCAAGGTCAGGAATCTGAGTCTATGCCATCAGAAATAGTCTGATTGCAGTAGTTTGTATACAAATAATACCAAATTTGAATTTGAATATCTCCTTAACGGAATAAGATTTTTGAATGCAAATTTCTTCACCATTTTGTTAATTCTTTAGGTCTTCTTTCATATGAGATAGAATTGCTTGACCCCTACACTAATCATGTAAATTAAAGTATCGTTATTTATGCATGGACCAAGATTGTTTAAGTTTGCAGCAAAAATAGTCAATTTCAAACCAAACATCTTCAATTTCTTAAACTATGCACCAAAATTCCTTATTTTTTGAGAATATAAACTTAGGGTTAAAAAAGTAATTTTGAACCAAGATAGGGAAATGAACGTATTATTAGGAAGTTTTTTAGAGGGGGATTAGCACCCCAAAAAGCTATAAGCTAGATACGTCATGGAACCTGGCGGCATCCATTGCATTAAACATCCTTAATTAAAAAGATCTGAGATATTCTCATAATATATGCTGTACATACAGATACAGACAGAGAGGTTGACAACAAAATAATGCGAAACAGCTTTCTTGTGGGCCAGTGAGCCAGCGGCTGGCACATAGAAAGCAATCTCATATTCCCCGTACGGCTCGCCACATGGACATGGGGGTTAGGGGTGCACTTCAATCCCCCCCAAAATCGCTAATCATTGTTTTATTTTTTGTAATAATGGAAAATGAGAAAAGAAATGATTAAAAATGTTCAGTTTGTGGCGGACCCCCGATCATGGTTTTTCCTTCCTACTAAAATCTGTTACAGCCGCCATGCTATGCGCGTCATTAATATCTGCACCACCAAGGATTTTTTCATATCAAAAAGTATATTTGCTTATAATCTTTTGACTTTTCAATATGTCCTATTTTCTAACAATTGTATCATTGATGTATCTCTGCCTAATTGGCAGATTAGGCCTCTTTGTATATTTTTCTTTGCAATACATGTCTGGTTTTAGGATGTACTAAAAAAGCTTATGAGATTTCACCGATGTCAGCCCTCCATGCTTGAGATCTGAAGAAAAAAAATTCCCATTCAAGCTTCTTGGTCAGAATAACTTGCATTATTGAAGCATTGCAAAAATACAATTTTTATGCACATTTTTGTATAAGAAATTGTAACCTATTCGTATGCGGGAGTAAATTATACTTATTTTTTTAAGAGATTTAAATTCGGAAAATTAGGCAGGCTACTGCGAAGTGTGTATGTGTGTGTGTGTGTGTGTGCTGGGGTGGGGGGTAGAAGGGTAGGTAAGAGAAGGTGATGACAAGAGGAATATACCATCATTTTTCCGAATTTGTAATTATAATTATACAAGTTTTCAAATATTTTTGGTCCTTTTCATTTCTCTTTTTTATCTCATTGTCAATCAATTTCCCAAGTTTGAAACCTTGTGTATTCTTGTGGGATTTCTTCCCGGGCCTCCACATGTATGCAAGGCTCTTAGAAACTATATTAGGCATGCTACTGCTATCATTTTCCCGAATTTATATCTGTTAAATAGTTATTTCTTGTATGTTAGCGTGATTTTGCCCTCAGCTTTCGGTATCCTGCCACATGTATTGAGGGCATGTGTTCCAAATAGTCAATATCTTCAACATAATGAAAACAAAACAAAAAAAATTAAAATTTGTCCTTTCTTTCAGTAAAATGTAAATATATTAATCGGATAAAAAGGGAGACCATGCCACATTTACACCTGAAGGATGATCCTGACACTTGGGCACGTCACAGTTTGCCGAGCATTGATTTCCACAAATTACTGAAGTGCTGCCCAAGAAAAATATCTTGGTTGGTTGTTGTTTTGGTTCTGACAAGTGGGCTCTTTATTCGGGGCTGCGCGGGAGGGATATGGTACCGCAAGGTCAACCGTGCTGCCCGTGCTGCCCGTGCACAGCCAACAGAGGTGCCAACTGTAGAAACTCGTGAGTATCTTTTTATATTTTACTTTCCGGAAGATTTTTGTTTTGTAATTTTTAATTTTACTGAGGTTGGGCTAACTGTCCTTCGAACTAGTTCCGCGAAAGCGCTGTTTTAAAATTAAAGATTTGGTAAATTCCGTGTGACGGCCTAATTTCTGAACTTCATAATAATTTCTTTGAAATAGTAACTGTTATGATCCAATGCAGTACTAGATATTAGTCATATCCACAATACACTTTTTGACATACAGGTGGCGTGTACAGTGGGTATTATTACACTTTCCATACATAAAGAAGAAGGTGTGTTGAACGTAGTTTATTTACATATCTCTTAGTACGGTACTAGGGTTAACATTGGGATTGCCGTATGGATGTTGTTATAGGTTGTATACAATTCCTATTTTTTAATTTTGTTTGTGTTGTGGAAAAATGATGATTGAAAAATAAGTTACTTTTTGGATATTTTTATACCAACTAGGCCTAGTCTAAATAGGCCTAGCCTAATACACTTTTCCAAAAAAAATTATTTCCTTAAGTTTTACCTATATAGCAGCACGACAGGATAAAGTTTCCAATTCATGTTTTGGTCATCATCTTTCTTAGTCACTACATATTTGTGATCAACTATTCAAACATCCACAAATAAGCTTTAGGATGTTCCACTAAACTGCAGATTGATTATTCGCTGACAACAAATTTATTGTTCATATAATTTTATTAAATAGTTTCAGTAAAAAAAAAAAAAATTGTGTGTGAAAACAAATAAACAAAACATCAAGAAATGTTTAGGTTATATGATTTCAATTTATAAATATATCTTAATTTTTTTCCCTAAAATAATCTGAAACATATTACCCCCGCTAAAATGTTATAGCCCCATTAGTAATATTTTGAACTTTGACCGTACTTTGGAGAGCTCGTCAGACAATTTTTACAGATAGAAAAAGTAGTCTAGTAATGCTTCAATAAAAGTAACTAGAATCACTGTAAAAACAGTTTTTGAAGACATGGATGGGCTTCAAACATCATGAACAAGCACTGGGTGAAAAGAAAAGAAGAAAAAAAGGAAAATGGTTTTGTTTTTATAAAGATCTTAAACTGAGATTTTCTTATGTATTAACACATCACTTCAATCAGTACAGCAGGATATAGCTTTTTGTAGTACCCTCGGACTGCCAGCCATCACTAACGAAAGCCATACTAACACTGCTGGCATCATTCCGACAGTGCTACGGGAGTACTATCTTGAACATTAGTCTACCAAACTTAGGCCCATGGTCGATGGGGTGAAATTCACTCCAAACTTGCTATCTTACCATATTACTGTATGTACCTTTCTTGCTTTGATTCTTATACATAGTTCTTTGAAGTCGTTTAAGTGCTTAAAAAGACAAAATTAGAAGACCCTTTATGCTGGCGAAAACAAATTCCACTTGGACCTCTGAAGTTTCTGTCACTCGTATTGTTTATGTTGATGTCATATTACATCTATGGTTGTTGTAGAGCTGACTGGCTAACAACTTATGGATAGTTAAATAGATTCAAGTAACAAGTGGACATTTTTTATCAAACCTTGACCTCATGAATAATCAACAAGACTTACAGTAGTTCTACTCTAAAACTCACAGATACAAAAAAACCCACAGGACTCACAGAAAATATATAAAATCTAACATTTCCAAGTAAGTTTTAAATGGGAAGATTTTGTAGGTAAACAATAAATCTGTTGTGAACCTTAAGCATTAACTGAACTATTTTTCATTGCACAAAAATCAACTGACGAGCTCTCGAAAGCACGGTCAAAGTTTGAAACATTGCTATTGGGGCTATTACATTTGAGCAGGGGTAGTATGTTTTAGATTATTTGAGGAAAAAGATAAAAATAATACTTGCAAAGTACTATTATATTATCTAAACATTTCTTAATGTTTTATTTATTTGTTTTCTCGTTCAGTTTTTTTGAATAAAACTATTTAATAAAATTATATGAACAATAAAATTCTTGAAAAATCAACCTGCAGTCTAGTGGAACATCCTAAAACTTATTTCAAGAGTTAGTTCCTTTTTTCTAAAAGGCTTTAGTGTGCGAGTTAATGGGAGGTGCCATCATGTCAGGACCATGAGGGCCGCCCGTGTAGGAAGTTTACACTTTTTGTCTGCCGCACCAAATGCAGCAGATAAATTAGCTCAGAGTGAGATCTCATGCAGGGAGATCGACCCCTATTCCCCCGTTTCCTACGCCTTTTGTAAACAGTTTTTTTTATTGAGTTTTCATATCCATGTTCATGTAACAAATGTGTAAGCCTAACGCAAGGTATAGTTTGACCAACGCGTGTATAATGAAAAATAATATGTATGTATGTATACACAAAGTACAAACACCGCAGCGAACTTAAGTTTGGTTCCCGTCAATCCATCGTAAGAAAATTTTTATTTTCATATCTTAAGTTAAGTTTTTTCTTGTTTCCTTGCTTACGTAGTTGGCCTTAATAACAAGCCACCACATTAAGTTTGCCGATTATGCTTCTTAGTCAACGTAACTTTAATAGTGATCTGTGCTGTAACTTTTGCTAACAAAGAATGCGTCATAGACCCAGGCCCAATCAATAAATGGAAAATAAGCCTTCGGAGATAAGCTGCTTATACGAAGCTTATATGTTTCTCTGCGTTTATAATCTTTTTTAATCCCCATTTATCTAGACAGTATTATACGTTACTCTACAAATATAATCCTATGCAGAAACGTATACAGTTTGTATACAAATGTATACAGTAAAGCAGACTAAAGTTGAATACCATATACAGTAGATATTTATATATATATATATATATATATATATATATATATATATATATATATATATATATATATATATATATATATATATATATATATATATATATATATATATATATATATATATATATATATATATATATATATATATATATATATATATATATATATATATATATATATATATATATATATATATATATATATATATATATATATATATATATATATATATATATATATATATATATATATATAACTACAGTATAACTACTGCGTTAAACTTGTATATTTATACACATACAAAAATTATGTGCAAGTTTTACGTGAGCGGTACTGTAAAGATTTAGGAAAAGTATTTGGGAAAATGTATTATTTAGACTAATTGATATAAGAACATCCCAAAAGTAAGTTATTTTTTAATCATCAATTTTCTATGTGTGAATTTTCGAAAAAACATAAGAATTGTATACTAGCTTATGACAACCCTTGTACAGCAATCCCAATGCCAACCATACTGAGAGATGTGTATAATAACTACATGAGACTGAAGCTAGCAAACATGTGATGGGTGTTTAATGAAAAAAGACATTACACACTGATTTTTATTCTTTTTTTAACTGATTCCACCAGTTAAAGCATACTGTTAATATTTACATGTACTGTACATGAACATTATAGGGCTCACCTGAAAAATCCAAAGGAGCACTATCGTTAATACAGTGTTTAAGAGAAAACATAGTTTTTTGTGATTTGGACAAAAATTGCACACACCTGTACTGAAAACTCCCAAAAATGGTATTATTATTCGATTTGTCATACTTTTCCAAAAGGTTGGAAACACAGCCACTCGTGAACTCCATCCGCACCGTTCCATCATGTCAATCGTAATGACAAAACTTTTAGAATCTTTGGCTCACTGTGTAGGGGTATTCGATCAGTCATTTGGTGTGTTTGTGGGGACTGACCTTATGGTCCACCAGTTTGGATGATGTGGTGTGGCATAGTAAGCTGCTGTGCCCCTGGGGGACCTGTAGATGAAAACATAAGAGGATCCCTATGAATGCAAGCGTAATTAAGTAAATAGGCAGAGCGTGTGTACTAGCGTGTATAAGAACACGCCACCATACAATGAAGATGTAATGGTAAATAGATACAAGGGGGGCATGTTGGTATACCTAAGCTACCGGTAAAGCGAGATGTCGCAGGTAAACTAGTGGGATATGCCAGCACTAGGGGTGGGCTAATAGGATATACCAACATGACCACAGCAACAATCTAAGTAAGTTAGGAACATTCCAAGTAAGTTAGGAATGTGTTGCCGGATGGTCGATTGACCGAATAATTGAATGAGCAGACAAGACTACCCGAGTGGTCGGCAGAGCAGGTGATGCTCATGAGCTGGGCAAAAGATACCCAGTGAATAATTAGGTACAGTACATAATAGGCATTGGCTTTATCGTAGGCAGTAATGCCGTAGCCAAAGCATGGGACCTAATGAATGCGGTAAGTAAAGGTATACCAAGCAGGAGAGTTAGCTTGGGCACCCACAATGTGATGATAGATGAAGTATGGTACTGTACATAGAATTGATGTACATACAACACATAATATAACTTACAAAGTTAATAGAATCACAAGGCAAAAGTACATGGTATAATAAAGACATGGTAACCCATAAGTACATAGTAAAGGTACTAAGAGAATATAAAGGTACGTAGATACAGTAACGCAACTTAGCTTTCAAACTGGTTAGCTCCATAGACCACATGACACCTCTCTTCTGCTGCAGCCAGAAATGAGAGGATAATGCACATGTACATGAGGCCAGGACAAACTGAATAAACAGCAAAGACCTAAGAACCAATCAAAACAATCCACAACACACAAAACTGAACTAAACCTGGAACACAAAGGGAATGTATAACAATAGCTGCACACAACCTGAGACAATGCAACAGAGGGAAGTACCAAACCGCTACATGTTCTTGTGACCAATGAAAAATGGACATTTGCATATTAAATGATATGCAAATGCTCTGGAAAGTTCAGAAAACAGTGACTTGCTTATGTAATTGAGAGGACTTTGTTGTTTTAATGTTAGATTGTTGGTGAAGTTTCAAATGCAATGACTTGTTTGTGCAATTGAAATCGTATATCATTATGCAAATGTCCAACTTTCATTGGGTTGCTAAAACACCAAACGACTGATCGAATACGCCCAGACCTGAGACGAAGATACTCAAAAGTTTTGTCATTACGATTGAACATTACAGACATGACAGATGGAGTGCACGAGTAGCTGTGCTTTTTCATCTTTTGGAGCCATCGCAGGGTGCAAAATTAAAAAAAATTGGTAGAATATCATGAAAAATTGAATAATAATTACATTTCTGGGAGTTTTTAATTGAGGTACGTGCAAATTTTTGTCAAAATCACCAAAAATTGTGTTTTCTCCTATTAACCGTAATGATAGTGCCCCTATGGATTTTTATTTCGGATGAGCCCTATAGGGGTATGGCACTGCACAGTGGACTTTCTGCAGCAGTCATTCCATACAATTTTGATAAAACTTTAGTTTGATATCTTCTGATAGATATTAAAGTAGATTTCTGTTTTGTCTCATCTATTAAAGGAATATTCTCATGGGTTTTCATTTAAATATATTTGATAGAGGACAATAAAGAAACAGATTGGTGATAACACCAAGATAATATCTCACTCCTATAGAAGGAGTTATTGAACTTGAAAGATTTTTCTTGTTTGCGTAAAAGAGATTGTTGGTCTGCTGTACATGCAAGGCAAGTCTAAGTCATCATTATGATGTCATCACAGTACTTCTGTATTATTATTTATGTATTTCTTTGGAAAGTTCACCAATTTTTCATAATTCAAATATAAGTTACAAGAATAGATTGGAAAACATTATTGTAAAACAAAATCCTACACTGTTCTACAGTATTTGTCCTCTATCAAATATATAAAATGAAATTCCATGGGAATACTGAACTACAGTATTTGTCCTCTATCAAATATATCAAAATGAAATTCCATGGGAATACAGTTTTTGTAACTACAAAATGAAATAAATACTGAACTTTGTCCTCTATCAAATATATCAAAATGAAAATCCATGGGAATACTGAACCACAGTATTTGTCCTATATCAAATATATCAAAATTAAATTTTATTGGAATACTTAACTACAGTATTTGTCCTATATCAAATATATCAAAATGAAATTCCATGGGAATACTGAACTACAGTATTTCTTGAATAACATTGTTAATTTCAGCAACATTCCAACTAAACATTATCTTCAAGTTTGGCAAAAACAGCAGCTCCTTTATAGAGGGGGAGAATGTAACGTTGGTCTGTACTGTTGAACAATCCGGAACAGATGACAAACCTCAGATTGAGTGGAGCAAGGATGATAATACAACACTACCGAGGTCATGTAATGTCACAAGTTCAAATGGGAGCGATACTTCTGAACTTATTTTCATTGACTTGAGAGTGGAGGATTCGGGGGCGTACAAATGTCTTGTCAGACTGCCGAGTGCACGCCCCATGGAAAAGTCAAAGACGACAGAATTGGAGGTTGATCCAGCACCAGGTATATAAGTTTTGTTTATTGCAAATCAAAGGTTATCAATATATCAATCTACAGTATAGGGGCATCAGAGAGGGGGAGGGGGATGTTTCCTATATTTTTTGTTAGACAAAAGAATCAAAATATAGCCTAATATTTATTACAGGTAAAATTTTGTAAACAAATTGCTGGGCTTCTGGAGTTTTCAATGCCTAAGCCAGATGTAATGATGCCTTCAGAATGAATATCTTCATGTTAGGCTCCTTAATTTTCAAAAATGCTCGGTCATCCCAGGTATATTTCAATTCTTGCTCATACCTATATCAGGGTTATTAAAATTTGATTTACAGTTCCCAGAGCTTACCTCGCTCCCCACAACTCCATTGCCGAGTTCTTCCAGAAAACCCTCCGGAAAAAATGATCTCCTTCCTTCATCATGCTTCCCTCTACAGCCATATTTAGTCCTCCTCTCCCACCCCCACCCCCTCCCTCTACTTCTCCCATCCCCTCTCTCTACTTTCGCCCTTTTTTTTAACCCATGCACTACCTTTCTCGATCCCAGCTTTCTGGTTTTTAGTTCCCGTGTTTCTCTCAATATCCTCCTATTTTCTTTCCTTCCTACCTTTGGAATGATCTAACCTCTAAAGCACAATTTGACCCTCGCTGTCATGGTGCCGTTAAGCCATCATCAAACAAACAAACAAATTTATTCTTCACTATTCCTAATAAGGTTTGAAGAAAAAAATATACCCAATCATTTAGAAAATATGAAATTAAGTTTCAAAGAAATACATCAAGAATAGTACAGACATGCTGTGATGTCATCAAAATGATGACTTAAGATTCTGACCAACAATCTCTTTTACACAGAGTATAAAAATCTTTAAAATTCAATAACATTTTGTAGGAAAAAGATATTAACTTGATTTTTTCACCAATCTGTTTCTTTTATTGTCCTCTATCAAATACATTAAAATGAAATCCCATGGAAATATTCCTTTAAAGTAATAGTGTGGAAGTAAATCATGCTCATCAAATATGATAGGCCTACTGATACAATAAGAATACCATGTAACTGTCTGACATGATGTACAGTAAGAGGGTACTGTAGCTGGGTCTTTGCTTTATCCCTCCTTCTGAGATCATCAAAATACATTGGCTGATCATCATTTGATATTGATCATCATTTTACATAAATTGATTATCATTAAAAAAATTGACTGATCACCATTTTACATAAACCGATCATTATTTCACATTGGTTGTTCATTGCTAAATATTCATTCATCATCAATCAACATTTATTGATCATTCTTTTTCATATCAAAAAACATTTTTTATATTGAATCATTTAACGTTGATTGATCTTCAGTTAACATTTGTTGATCATCATTTAACATTGAATGATCATGATTTTACAAATCGATAATCATTTTATGCTGATCATCATTTGATATTAATTGATCATTTCATATTGGTAGATCATCATTTTTTGTTGGTCATAAACATTGATTGATTATCATTTTGCAATTATTGATCACTTTTCAATATTGACTGATTATACTTTTTAATATTGATTAATTATCCTTTTTAATATTGATTGATGATCCTTTTTAATATTGATTGATTTTCTTTCTAATATTAATTGATTATCCTTTTTAATATTGATTGATTATCCTTTCTAATATTGAATGATTATCCTTTCTAATATTGATTGATTATCCTTTTAATATTGATTGATTATCCTTTTTAATTTTGATTGATTATCCTTTCTAATATTGATTGATTATCCTTTCTAATATTGATTGATTATCCTTTTAATTTTGATTAATTATCCTTTCTAGTTTTGATTGAATATCCTTTTAATATTGATTGATTATCCTTTTATCATTGATTTATTATCTTTTTTGATATTGATTGATTATCATTTTTATTATTGATTCATTATCCTTTTTAGTATTGATTGATTATCATTTTTAGTTTATTGATCAGGTTACTTAAATTGCTATCTTTCTTTTACACAGCAGTCACAACATCTGCAGTTTTTCCGGTCACTACACAACTACCTGTTGTCCAGGTAAACTCATCTTATTTTTCCTTGTTCACACATACAGCAGGTCATAGGACCTACCTTTATTTTAATCCAGTGTTCATGAAATTGAAGACGATTTTGGTCATTTATCCACAGGTTTTCATTTAAAGGATGTATTTACTTCTGTAAGCAAACATGTTTATCTGCTATGAAAGAAGATAATATAGGAACAAATGATGAACAAAATGTTCAAAAAGGGTTAATATTCTATTAACCCTTTACTCTACCTTGTGGCGATATTATCGCCGCTTTGGGTGCCCCATCTTTGACTCCGCCTCCCAAGCTTGTTTACCAAAAAGCGCTGGTAGAGTAAGGGTTAATCAACCCACTACAAGTGTGCCAACTCAAAAATATATGCAGAATGATCCCGGTGGTTGGCCCACCGGGTCACCGAAGCAGAACGATCCCGACTATGCTGCTATGACGACAGAGGACCTTTGATAATCAGCCTGTGCTTAACCCTTACTCTATCACACGGCAATATCATCAGCATTTTGGGTGCCCCATTTTTGACTTTGCCTCCTGAGCGCGTTTTCCAAGAAGTGCTGGTAGAGTAAGGGTTAAGGAGATACAGTAGATACTGCAGTTCTGATTTTTGGAGAAATGACCGAAATCAGACTAATGAGATTTAATATGCGCCTATGCTTCGGGCCACATCTAATATGTGCCTATGCTTCAGGCCACGTACAGTGTGAATCGAACTGCATGCTCTGTGTAAACTGGTTCTATACTAGTCCCATAATAACTACCCAAAAAAACATTTTAGCGTGAGACACAAAATAAGCAGATAATGTCACAGAACTTATTTTAAGTCTTCAAATTAATTAGATAAATTATGTTATCAGTCAAAAAAGGTTGGGTTGGTGCTTATTAGAGCAGCGGCGCTTAATACGTCAAATGCAGTACTTCAACTCGGCTGATTATTTTGGGATTTTTTTGCTATTTTGGTGGTTTTAAAGGAATATGTTAATTTTCATATATCTGATAGAGGACTATTAAAGGAGACATAAAGTCTTGACATATACCATATATTGATTGATAGAGAATCGAAAAATAAACCAACTATCAAAAATTTGAAAGCTATATTCACATCTCAAGTTATTCATATTTAAAGTTGACACATGGAGGCTGCCATTTTGCCCAATTCCATGTAAACATCTTGTCAAGCATAACTTTATGTACTCAACACAGCAATAAATGAACAAATGAAAAACATTTAATTTTTGAAAATTTGTGCAAATTTCACAAAAATTGAAGCAAATTTTCTGGAAATGAAGAAAAATTCACAAAAATCTATGAAATTTTCCCGAAATTTAAGACAATTTCAAGAACATTAAAGGAAATTTCACGAGAATTGATGCAAATTTCCCCAAAATAGAGAAGATATCCCGAAAATAAAGGAAATTTTCAGAAAATTGATTTCTAGAAAAAAAGATGCCATGATGGAATCTCTTTAAAATTAATTCGGTACTGTAGACCTTCATTATTGAGGAAAGGAAGGGGGAATGGTTCTTAGGCCCCTAATAAAATTATTGGGGGCTTGGCCCCATGCCCCCCTACCCCCAGTTCTTATGCCACTGTTAGTTTATAGGTTAACATTTGCTAAGTGCAGTAGCTATGTACATTTATGTTAAGTTTCAGTACTGTATATACACAATGTAAACATGTAACCCACAGCCATATGTGAACAGGTGCAAACAGCCTTTGAATGACATATTGCCATGGTAATTGCGGCAAGGTAGGAACTATGGCAAGCCGTGTCATGTACTTTCATCTGTTTGCGCCATGGAAACGGGATAAGCAACGGCCCATCATGAGCCTAATGGCTCGGATTAAGCTTTTTTTTAACAGCAAAAAACGAATATATCACGTTAATTATTGTTGTATTTTTTAGATTATGCAATATTTGTTTTGATGCACATGCACATGGTGTTTGGAGTAATACAAGTAAATCCACTTTAAATCCACTTTACAATGATTGTTTATCCTCCAAAAAAGAGCTATTGGGCTTATCTGTAATGCACTACCTATATCCCCATCATTCTTCAAAAAACTAAACCTGTTAACTATTTACGATTTGTACAAGTTGATCTTATTCAGTTTTTGTTCTCTTTTGGAACAACATGTGGAATATAAAATATTGATCAGTCAATGTTAATGGGGAAAACCTTAACCCTTACTCTACCATGCGGCAATATTATCGCCATTTTGGGTTCTCCATCTTTGACTCCGCCTCCCGAGTGCATTTTCAAAAAAGTGCTGGTAGAGTAAGGGTTAAGGAACCCACGACAATGTGCCAACTCAAATATATATGTAGCATGATCCTGGTAGGCGGGTCACTGAAGCAGAACGAGCCCGACTCTGCTTCTTGGAAAACAGAGGACCCTTCAATAAAAAGCCTCTGATTAATCGTTACTCTACCATGCGGCAATATTATCGCCGTTTTGGGTTCCCCATCTTTGACTCCGCCTCCCGAGTGCATTTTCAAAAAGTCCTGGTAGAGTAAGGGTTAAAGGTTTAGTTCAGTGGACAAGCCAAGTTTATCTTATGCCAAAAAAACAAAATAATGAAGAAACTACTTCTATATCTTATTCCGTTAAGGAGATGTTTAAAGCTCTGTCTTATTATTATCTACAGTATGTAGAAATGACTGGTGTAGTAAATCTACTATGGAAGGTTGGAACCCCGATCCCCACATTTTTAAACAATTCTTGCCAAAAGGTTTTTCTATACAGCTCTCCGTACCAGACTCCAGACTTTTCATAGTCCAGTATAATGATAATCCGACTCCCGGTATCACCTGCTTGTTTACACATAACAAAGAACCTCTCTGTTATTATTCAAACCTGTATGTAACTTCCAGTAATGAAGACTGTAAACAGTCATAGTGTTGGGTGTACTGGCCATATGTTGAAAGTGCACCCAAGCAGAAGTGAATGAACGAGGACAATAAACAGAGGATTTGTATTGCACGCTGAAAGTGCACCCATGTACAAGTTAAATGAATGAGGACGATCAGAGGATTGGATTGCATACTGGTCTCAGGAAGGGAGGGGGCGGGGAGCATTTCTAATGTGAGGTATATGTGCCACCCGAGCAGGTGCCTTTATTGCACCATTTTTTTTTTTATTAAAAAAATGTCTTTTTTCCATCATTTTCATAGTGCAGGTCCCCAAAAATACATTTTACTGTGTTAATATTGAACAATATTTTTGTTGAATAGTCATACTGCAGGTATCAAAATTGACTTCTTTTATACTGCAGGTATCAAAATTGTATAATTTCATACTGCACTTACCCCAAAATCTGTCATACTAAGGTGATCTTTTTCAGTTGGTGGGCTGCACACCCCTACCACTTTTAGTATGAAGTGTCCCCCCCTCCTTCCCCTCTGGACTGGTCTGGCAAGCTGGTGGCTAGTGTAGTGTGAAATTGACAGTCTGGGTGCTTTAGGCAATTTTAACCAATTCTCCTATAGAGAAGAACTTCTTTAGGTGTTAATTTATTTTGAAGAAAATCTTTTAAACTTTTTTACTGATTGAATTATTTTCCCTCAAACTTTCTTCAGGTGGTAAATTAAAATTACCCTTACAAGTTCTATTTTTATACTTTTCTGACATATCTAATGGTTTTGAAGCCACAAAATCGCATGACTAAATATAATAGAACACATAAAGACTTTGAGGAATCTCAGGCTGTGATGTCACAACTGGTCTGATTTCAGTCGTTTTTACACAAATGATACAAAACTTTAACCTTATAAACATCTCCTTAATGGAATAAGATTTTGAATAATTTCTTCCCCATTTACTTTCTTTTGAAGTCCTCTTTCATATAAGATGGACTTGTGTGACCACTGAACTAATCCTTTAATGCAATTTATTTAAAAAATTGATGTAAGATTATATTCAATCAATGTAAAGGGATGATCGATTTACTGTTATGATGATCAATCCATATTAGGTGATGATCATTTGATTCAAAAGATTATGAACCACCTATGTAAATTGATGTTCAGTCAATGTAAAATAAGGATCAGACAATGTAGAATAATGATCAGACAGTCTTAACTGATGGACAGTCACTGTATAATGATGAGCCGTGAATATTGATATTGATCTGATTTGATTTGAATATCAAATATTGATCAATCACTATTGGTCAATCAATAGGGAATGATGATCAGACAATGTTAACTGATAAACAGTCAATGTAAAATGATCGATCAATCCATGCAAAGTGATGATCAATTTACTATAATGATGATCAATCAATGTCAAGTGATGATCAGTTGATTCAAGATGATTATCAATCGATAGAAAATGATGATCAGTCAATGTAAAATGATAATCTATTTATGTAAAACAAAGATTAGGCAATATAAAATGATGATTAGTCAATGTTAACTGATGAACAATCAATGTAAAATAGTGATCAATCAATATTGGTCAATCAATAGAAAATGATGATCAGTCAATGTAAAATGATGATCTATTGATGTAAAATGAAGATCAGGCAATGTAAAAGGATGATAAATCAATGTGAACTGATAAACAATCAATATAAAATGTTAATGAATACATTAAAAATTGTAAACAATCAATGCTAAATGATAAAGATATGTTAAAATTGAGAATATTTCATAATCTGAAGAGGACTTTTTATTTGATTAAAAGAATTATTATTATGCTAATAAATTTGTTATCATTTGTATGCTTTTGAATGAATAATTTACAGGGTTGGTTTGTAATCCAAAGCAAATATATATATATTTACGATAAACTTTGCTATTTTTTCATTTCAATTTCAGGGAAATACAAGCACCATTTCAGTACCAGAAACATCAGTCGTAGAAATTTTAGAAACAACATATGTGCTCGAGACTGTGACTGCTACTGATGGAACAATATCAGACTATCCGGTCATAGAGCCATCATCTGGATCCGACATGAATAGGTCAACACCCACAACAACAGCGCCCTCTACACTCACCGAAGCTGTCACTGTTTTCGAGACTTCAATGCTTACAATTTTAGAAACATCATCTGTGCAAGAAACGTTTGCAGAGAAACCGTATGTATCGTTGGAACCATATCTGACCATCAGTTTAGCGCATTCTTCATTGCTGCCCTCTGTTGCCATGGTGGAGGGTGTGTCAACGCATTTGTCAACAATTTTCCCCATTGCAAATGAGCGTACTTCTTTGGTGCTACCTTCATATTATGATGCTGATAGCCTTTCAACTGGTGCTTTCTTCTCTCCCAGTTTATTTCCCTCCCAGCAAGCCACCACTCCCAACCTTCCATATCAAACAAAGCTTTCCTTCCCTTTTGTATCTGAGGTTGTCATGGAAACAGAGTTTCATACAATCATACAAACTGAAGATTTCTCATATGGAATTGTCTCCCCTAGTCTTTACCTACAACCCATGACACCCAGTGATGCACCTGCATCATCTTTTTATAATGGGCCTTCCCCTCTTAATCCCACTATCCCACGCCAAACCTCTGCCTTTGTCGTAACCATGGAAACAAGTGTGATATTAGAAACAGAAATTTTCACGGAAAGTGTAATTGAAACTTTAATTTTATCGACAAGTGCTACTCAGCCAAACAACCAACAGAGCTCAATGGGAGACACAGAAACCCAAACGATGTCACATAGCTCCTTAACACCCACCACAACAATGTTACCATATCCAAAGTTTTCATCGGAACAGAACCAAAATATATACACCTCTTATATTAAAGAGATTGAAACTCAAACTGTTTCTGTAGATGTTACAGAAAGCCACACTTTGTATCTGGATAATAGTTTTATAACTGGAAGCGTTGTTACCACAGCAACTGAAATAAATTTACAACAAATATCCCCTAACATTTCTTCATCTGTGGAAGCACCAACTGCTTTAACAAATATCACGCCAACCATTTATCCATCCCCTACGCAAAGTAGATTACCAAATCCATACTCAACATTCCTCGAGCGCAAAGAACAAAATACAATTTCAGAAGATTTCATAAACAGCATCATTGAAACCATAACTGAGGTTTCATATCAAACAGTATTTACTAATGAAGCTAGTCTCGAGTTCAGTTCTACTGCAGACATTTCCCAGACTGTTCATCAAGGTGTAAGCGCATCAGCTGAACAGAGTATCGAATTAGAAATAACTTCAGCAGAATTGTCCTCAGCACATGACAATCAGTTTTTGTCAGTACCTTCACCGTTTAACTCGAAAAAAAGTTTCATTTCTACTTCATATCTAGTCATGCCACCTATTCAGTCTTTATCCAATCCTGATATGTTCGATACAGAGACAGATTTTTCAACCGTTTTCACATCAATTTACGCAACACAATCATTCATAACCAGTACAGTTGAACATGATAGTGCAGTGTACACACTGTGCACAGGATCTGTCACAATGTGTCTTGTATTACCTGGAGTAGTTGCCAGTTCCTCTACTGATATGTCAGAATTGCATCCGCCACCCTTGACCTCGTACCTAGGTCAAAGGTTGTATTCTGATCTTCCATCCCTGCCTTTATTTCAAATGGACACAACACATGCTATTTATCAAACTGTAACAATTTTACCTTCCGCATTTGTCTTCTCATCTTCTTCAGAAAAAGATTATGTTGTTACAGAAATATCATCTTTTGATGAAATTGTGTATGAAACAGTCCTTGTTACCCCGCCCTTAGATGGACTACCCCCAATCAGCTCTGACCTCACTGCTAATCTTAAAACAGAGACTGCGTCAGAGAATAGCTATTTGAAATCTTTCTCCATTTCAGATATGCCTTACATTAAAACTCCTACAACTGAAGTGCCTTTCACTGAAACTGTCATAATTGAAACGCCTTACACTGAAAGTGTCACAAGTGAAGTACCTTACACCAAAGCTGTTACAAGTGAAGTGCCTTTCACTGAAACTGTCATAATTGAAATGCCTTACACTGAAACTGTCACAAGTGAAGTACCTTACACCAAAGCTCCTACATCTGTAGTACCTTACACCAAAGCTGTTACAAGTGAAATGCCTTACACTGAAACTGTCATAAATGAAGTACCTTACACTGAAACTGTCACAAGTGAAGTACCTTACACCATAGCTCCTACAACTGTAGTACCTTACACCAAAGCTGTCACAAGTGAAATGCCTTACACTGAAACTGTCATAATTGAAGTACCTTACACTGAAACTGTCACAAGTGAAGTACCTTACACCAAAGCTCCTACAACTGTAGTACCTTACACCAAAGCTGTTACAGGTGAAATGCCTTACACTGAAACTGTCATAACTGAAGTACCTTACACTGAAACTGTCACAAGTGAAGTGCCTTACACCAAAGCTTCTACAACTGTAGTACCTTACACCAAAGCTGTTACAAGTGAAATGCCTTACACTGAAACTGTTATAAGTGAAGTACCTTACACTGAAACTGTCACAAGTGAAGTACCTTACACCATAGCTCCTACAACTGTAGTACCTTACACCAAAGCTTTCACAAGTGAAATGCCTTACACTGAAACTGTCATAATTGAAGTACCTTACACTGAAACTGTCACAAGTGAAGTACCTTACACCAAAGCTCCTACATCTGTAGTACCTTACACCAAAGCTGTTACAAGTGAAATGCCTTACACTGAAACAGTCATAATTGAAGTACCTTACACTGAAACTGTCACAAGTGAAGTACCTTACACCATGGTTCCTACAACTGTAGTACCTTACACCAAAGCTTTCACAAGTGAAATGCCTTACACTGAAACTGTCATAACTGAAGTACCTTACACTGAAACTGTCACAAGTGAAGTGCCTTACACCAAAGCTCTTACAACTGTAGTACCTTACACCAAAGCTGTTACAAGTGAAATGCCTTACACTGAAACTGTCATAACTGAAGTACCTTACACTGAAACTGTCACAAGTGAAGTGCCTTACACCAAAGCTCCTACAACTGGAGTACCTTCTGCCACAAGGGAAATACCTTACACCAAAGCTGTCACAACCGAAGTACCTTACACTGAAACTGTCACAACTGAAGTACCTTACACTGAAACTGTCACAACTGAAGTACCTTACACTGAAACTGTCACAACTGAAGTACCTTACACTGAAACTGTCACAACTGAAGTACCTTACACTGAAACTGTCACAAATGAAGTACCTTCTTTTACAACTGTAGTACCTTACACCAAAGCTGTTACAACTGAAGTGCCTTATGCTAAAACTGTCACAAGTGAAGTACCTTACACCAAAGCTGTCACAACTGAAGTGCCTTACACTGAAACTGTCACAAGTGAAATGCCTTATACTGAAACTGTCACAAGTGAAGTACTTTACACCAAAACTCCTACAACTGAAGTGCCTTATCTGTCACAGACTGATTATTTTTCAACACTTTCAGGACCGGTGGATCGTTCTTCCTTTGCGACATCACAGCATCCTCCTGATTGGACAGAAGTGACCACTTCAACCGTGCAACTTATAACACCATCACTCAATCGTCTGTCCAGAGCTTTAGATATGTCTTCTTTTGAATTTCAATCTTCATTTGTTTTTGTTACCGAGGATTTGATCTCCACAGCTGATTATACACAAAGTATTACATTAGATACGTCGTCGAATTCTTTGTTTGTTGGTGACATTGATAAACCATTCCAGACAAGGACAGATACAACCACTGTAACTCCCCATCATTCTCCAAGTTCAAGCAATGAATATTCATTCTCCAGCAGTTTTGAATATTCATCTACTCCAAATGTTACAACCAAAGAAAAATCATCTAAGCTATATGCAGCATCTGAATATATAACATCATTGACAGAATATTCTTCAGGTCTTGAATATTCAACAGTTCAGTCTGAAAATGAAGTTTCAAAATTAGACTCCAATTCAGTCTTTCCTTCCTTATCTGTATTTACCTTACAACCATCACCGCTTACTAGCTCCTCTATTTCTTATGATTATTCATATCTCAGACCGTCTTCAGATTCATCAGCTTTCATTTTACAAACCTCTGTGTATGCCACTCCCCCTTTGGTAATTTCTGACACAATTTATAACACTGAATATTCATATATTACAGATATTTTGACAACAACTTTGCCTGATCTAGCAGAAACAGAAGTAATTTCAAAAGCTATTGACATGTCTGCAAAGTTTGACAAATCTGATAGTATGAGCTTTTATTTCACCCCCTCTCTAACATTAACCCACAATGCATCACTACCACAAAGTTTAGATTCAAGTTCAACAACAATTCAGGTTCCTTTGTCAATACCCAATACAGTGACACAACAGACCAGCGATGAATATTCATATGGTCTTACTAGTCAGATTGAAACAGTCACAGAATATTTCACTCAGCCTCAAACTTTGAACCAATTAGAGAGCTCTAATTTTACATCAATACAACTTTTCAATCAAACTCCATCTGTTTCAAGATCTTATACTTTACCTGTGTTGTCTGAAAGCCAGTCACGTATCAATACAAGTTTGACAAGATCTGACGTTTTACCCAGTGAGTCTGCAATAACAAAATCGCTTTCGCTACAAACTAAAATCATTGATTCAAGTTACTTTGTGTCAAGTAAGATTGGTCTTTTAACAGATACTCCATTGCAGACAAGAAGTAAATATTTAAGCAACTCAAAAACTCAGTTTCCTGCTTCTACTGCATATTCAACAGCCACCAAATTTGAATATGTAACAAGTGTTGTTGATGAAACAGTGGCAGTAACTACTTCATATTCCAATCCTGAGACAATACAATCACTATCACTATCTACTGAATATTCAACAGCCACCCAATTTGAATATGTTACAAGTGTTGTTGATGAAACAGTGGTGGTAACTACTTCATATTTAGATTCTGTAACAGACACTGAGGCATGGTTATCACCATCACTATCTACTGCATATTCAACAGCCAACCAATTTGAATATGTTACAAGTGTTGTTGATGAAACAGTGGCAGTAATTACTTCATATTTCAATCCTGAGACAATTCAATCAACACCACTATCTACTGAATATTCAACAGCCACCAAATTTGAATATGTTACAAGTGTTGTTGATGAAACAGTGGCAGTAACTACTTCATATTTAGATTCTGTAACAGACACTGAGGCATGGTTATCACCATCACTATCTACTGCATATTCAACAGCCAACCAATTTGAATATCTTACAAGTGTTGTTGATGAAACAGTGGCAGTAACTACTTCATATTTAGATTCTGTAACAGACACTGAGGCATGGTTATCACCATCACTATCTACTGCATATTCAACAGCCAACCAATTTGAATATGTTACAAGTGTAGTTGATGAAACAGTGACAGTAATTACTTCATATTTCAATCATGAGACAATTCAATCAACACCACTATCTACTGAATATTCAACAGCCAACCAATTTGAATATGTTACAAGTGTTGTTGATGAAACAGTGGCAGTAACTACTTCATATTTAGATTCTGTAACAGACACTGAGGCATGGTTATCACCATCACTATCTACTGCATATTCAACAGCCAACCAATTTGAATATGTTACAAGTGTAGTTGATGAAACAGTGGCAGTAATTACTTCATATTTCAATCATGAGACAATTCAATCAACACCACTATCTACTGCATATTCAACAGCCAACCAATTTGAATATGTTACAAGTGTTGTTGATGAAATGGTGGGGGTAACTACTACATATTTTAATCCTGAGGCAATTCAATCACTATCTACTGAATATTCAACAGCCACCAAATTTGAATATGTTACAAGTGTTGTTGATGAAACAGTAGGGGTAACTACTTCCTATTCCAATCCTGAAACAATTCAATCACCACCGCTATCTACTGAATATTCAACAGCTACCCAATTTGAATATGTTACAAGTGGCATATATCAGACAGTGACAGTGGCCTCTTCATATTTAGATTCTGTAACAGACACTGAGGCATGGTTATCACCATCACTATCTACTGTATATTCAACAGCCAACCAATTTGAATATGTTACAAGTGTTGTTGATGAAACAGTGGCAGTAACTACTTCATATTTCAATCCTGAGACAATTCAATCAACACCACTATCTACTGCATATTCAACAGCCAACCAATTTGAATATGTTACAAGTGTTGTTGATGAAACAGTGGTGGTAACTACTTCATATTTAGATTATGTAACAGACACTGAGGCATGGTTATCACCATCACTATCTACTGCATATTCAACAGCCAACCAATTTGAATATGTTACAAGTGTAGTTGATGAAACAGTGGCAGTAATTACTTCATATTTCAATCATGAGACAATTCAATCAACACCACTATCTACTGCATATTCAACAGCCAACCAATTTGAATATGTTACAAGTGTTGTTGATGAAACAGTGGCAGTAACTACTTCATATTTAGATTCTGTAACAGACACTGAGGCATGGTTATCACCATCACTATCTACTGCATATTCAACAGCCACCAAATTTGAATATGATACAAGTGTTGATGAAACAGTGGCAGTAACTACTTCATATTTCAATCCTGAGACAATTCAATCAACACCACTATCTACTGCATATTCAACAGCCAACCAATTTGAATATGTTACAAGTGTTGTTGATGAAACAGTGGCAGTAACTACTTCATATTTAGATTCTGTAACAGACACTGAGGCATGGTTATCACCATCACTATCTACTGCATATTCAACAGCCAACCAATTTGATTATGTTACAAGTGTTGTTGATGAAACAGTGGTGGTAACTACTTCATATTTAGATTCTGTAACAGACACTGAGGCATGGTTATCACCATCACTATCTACTGCATATTCAACAGCCAACCAATTTGAATATGTTACAAGTGTTGTTGATGAAACAGTGGTGGTAACTACTTCATATTTCAATCCTGAGACAATTCAATCAATATCACTATCTACTGAATATTCAACAGCCAACCAATTTAAATATGTTACAAGTGTTGTTGATGAAACAGTGGGGGTAACTACTACATATTTCAATCCTGAGACAATTCAATCACCATTACTATCTACTGAATATTCAACAGCCACCAAATTTGAATATGTTACAAGAGTTGTTGATGAAACTGTAGGGGTAACTACTTCCTATTCCAATCCTGAGACAATTCAATCACCACCGCTATCTACTGAATATTCAACAGCCACCAAATTTGAATATGTTACAAGTGTTGTTAATGAAACAGCAGCAGTAACTACTTTATATTTAGATTCTGTAATAGACACTGAGGCATGGTTATCACCATCATTATCTACTGAATATTCAACAGCCACCAAATTTGAATATGTTACAAGTGTTGTAGATCAGACAGTGGCCTCTTTATCTTTAGATTATGTAACAAAGACTGAAACATGGTTATCACCATCAAAATCTACTGAACATTCATCATCTGATTATTATCAAACAATAACTCCACCCCTTAATGGATATTCATCACCCTTATACCCTTCGAAACCTATAAACACCTACAAAACATCATTCTTTACAACCCCAGGTGTGCCCCGTGGTTTCTCCTCTCTATCTTCATTGCTTATGGGAGAGGTGACAGCTTCTAATGTTGGTGGCAGTGCTTTTTCTGATTTGGTGACATCCAAAATGCGAACTACAGCATCCACGGTGGAGGTTACTCCAACATTGCAAACAACAAGATTTTTTCAAGATGTACCAATATTTGCAACAAGTTTTTCTGAATATTTTGAAACTCTTTCATCTACTGTTTTCTATAGTAGCAATGTTGATGGTGATGGCGTTACTACCACTGGTACCCAATTAATATCACAGCTTGCAACAACTGCAGCATACGAAACGGAAACAAAAATAAAATCACGAGTCATCTCGGCAGATTCTGAAATTGCTCCTACCTTCCAGCCATCACAGACAGTCACCAGCACTCTGGATAAATATATGTCTACGAATCTTCCAACGCCTACTCTGAGCTTATTTTCATATGATAATCAGTTACTCACAACAGTTGATGTCCCTACAACCCTTATTGACTTTGTTACAACCGCTGTAGAATTTGTTGTCACCTCTCCATTTGATGAATTGACAACAAAAATGGACACTGTCTCACCCAGTCAGTCACTTTCTTTGACGACAAATTTCCCTACGACAGCTTCACCAGATGGTTTAATTACTAAGTACCCTACGGATGGTGAAGTGATGACAACTTCCGGGAGAGGTGATCAAATAAGTGTAACCACAAATGGTGATCAGATTGGTGTAACCACTGCTCGTGACATAGATACCACTACTACGGTATATTACCAAACTGATGCTGTAATCCCAATCGCAACCACAGAGTCTCCTATTGGTAACACGAAAATGGTAACTGCACAATTCCGTACCGATGCTAATGGTGGAGTCACTCTTGACACGATTGTTACAACCATTAAACCTGACGTTTCCATGACCACTGAACCAAACAATGATGGTTCCGTCACCAATGGATTTGCAGGTGAAATAACAACAGAGCAGATGGTTGTACCAACAACTCAAGGAAAAACAGCCAAACCGGTACCAGCGACCGATTCTCCCGTCCCGGATTCCTTTATCACAGAAAGTCAGACCATGCTGACCACAGTTGCTCCAAACCTGTCTTTGCTTCAAATGAAAGTTTTTGATGACAGCGGCACAAATTTCAATTCTCCAGAAATAAAAAGAATGGTTGGAATTGCTTTGGCCACACTTTACAAAAAGGGGAAAAAAATGATGGAGGCCACAGCGAAGAGAAGAAGGAGGGAGGTTGGTGGATCAGATGAAGAAAAATGGATTGTAGATGACGGGTACTATAAGAGGATATCGGGGCAAAGAGTGGAAAAGAGATGGAAGATATACAATGGAAAACTTCGCCTTAGAAGACAAGCTGCTGAGCCAGATGTCAAAGTTACAGTAAGTGCAACTATTGTTTTAGTATTGGCGGCAAAGGAAATGTTTCTTTTTTGTTGAGAGGGGGAGGGAAAGGCACTCACAGGTCAAATTAAAAAAATTAAAGACACTATCTGGCCCTGTAATATCTACAATAAGCTGGCTCTTTATAATCAGCTGTTTTTTGTGCAGATTATAAAGATTCAGATTATTGATGTTTAAAAAAAGGAGTGTTGGGTGGTGGGTTTGTCAATTGCTTCAAGCAGTATTCTGAAAGTCATGCCCAAAGAAATGGAGATAGAAGCAAGTTGGACAACAAGAATAAATGTAGAGTTAGCTTTTGTTTGTTTACAGCATTAAGTAGAGAAAGAAACCCCAAATTTTCATGCTTTTTTATCCTTTTCCAATTACACTGATATACAGCTGTATGTGTTTTTGTAGCCAGCAGATCTGTTTTGAATGGATTCACTTATTTTCCTTTAAGGGGATACTACCTTTAAAAAAAATTGAAAGGCACAATCCCCCCTCCCCCCATAACAACAATGACATATTATAAATCTAAATGCATTGGTACATGTTTGTGATATTGCACTATATAGATATTACTATTATTATTATCATCATCAACATCATCATCATCCATCATCATCAACAACAACATCATCATCATCATCATCATCATCATCATCATCATCATCATCATCATCATCATCATCATCATCATCATCATCATCATCATCATCATCATCCATCATCATCATCATTATCAATTAAATAAGCAAAAAAATAAGAAGATACAAACAAAATTCTGCCAAATGCATATGGCGCAACTTTCGAGCAGATTAATTACAAAGCCCGAGTTGCATCGACACTTCATTGATTAATAAATCTGACAGCTTCCTGTCAAAAATCAGTTTGCTTTCACTCATCACCAATCCAAGCATTGGAGCCACAAATATGAGCCTCTCATCTAATGCACTAGATTGCAATTGTTGTGTGTGTAATATTTAGCGCTCAGTTTTCCTGTTCTGGTGAATAATTATTGATTTTTTTCAACATGTACTTTTGCGTGTCCTACATATTTTTGGTACCCACTACAGTACCTTTAATAGTGTTCGTAGAGTGCATGTTTTGTTGAACTTAAAGGGACATACTGTAGGAGCATTTTTAATTTTCTAATTGGTTTTAATTTAAAGGAATAAATAATATAAATATTGAAGATGGAAGTGTAGATATGGTATCACACCATACACTAGCACACATGGTGAAATCTTTGAACTTCTCATTAGGTGTCTGTCTGTCTGTCTATTTAAATACATTGCCATGGTTTTCTCACCAATATGTTTTTTTAATAGTCCTCTATCATGTACTGTACATGGAAATATTCCTTTAATGTTGAATAAGGTTTTTGTTTGTTTGTGGTTTGTGTCTGTCTGTCTGTTTGTCTGTCTTGTCTGTCTGCCTGTCTGTCTGCCTGTCTGTTTGTCACTTATAGTTTTTAGTTACTGCTTATCTTAGGAAGTTATGAGAAATTTTGGTAAGGTTTTTTGAAGTAAATTGCCATGATAGCAGATGCTTTTCATGACATTTGAAAGCTGTAGATTGTGGAAGTCTATTTGATTAGTGCACAGTGTTGAAGTCCATGATGATCCAAGAGGCCTATTAAAAATTTGTCCAGAAACCCCTCAGCACAGAAACCACAATTTATCTACTAATTATCATAGTACTTTTTATTCTTTCTCTTGAAGTCCTCCAGGTACTAATTGGAGAAAACTACATCATTAGTGAATCGAATGGTTGGCTTGGGCCAGATAATGAAGTCTCCAAACCACAATACAATAAAAAGGACTGTGTATAGCTGTGTATAGCCAGCAATTTATATGTACATGTACTTTGCTCACATTCACTGTGGTTAATCAAGCATTGGTCCAGGAGAGTGAGACTAAGTGGAGACAGGGGTTTGAAATATGATCTCCGGACTTGTTCCATTGCCAATCAGGACTTGGGGTTGGAAAATAATAGGCCTCTTGGATCATCATGAGTCTCTTTTGCAAATGTCTTTCCAGGCGGTTTGCAGATGTTTTCCTGCATTGACCTTTCTATACATATGTCTTTCCAGGCGGTTTGCAGATGTTTTCCTGCATTGACCTTCCTATACATATGTCTTTCTAGGCGGTTTGCAGATGTTTTCCTGCATTGACCTTCCTATACGTATGTCTTTCCAGGCGGTTTGCAGATGTTTTCCTGCATTGACCTTCCTATACGTATGTCTTTCCAGGCGGTTTGCAGATGTTTTCCTGCATTGACCTTCCTATACGTATGTCTTTCCAGGCGGTTTGCAGATGTTTTCCTGCATTGACCTTCCTATACGTATGTCTTTCCAGGCGGTTTGCAGATGTTTTCCTGCATTGACCTTCCTATATGTATGTCTTTCCAGGCGGTTTGCAGATGTTTTCCTGCATTGACCTTCCTATACGATGTCTTTCCAGGCGGTTTGCAGATGTTTTCCTGCATTGACCTTTCTATCGTATGTCTTTCCAGGCGGTTTGCAGATGTTTTCCTGCATTGACCTTCCTATACATATGTCTTTCCAAACGGTTTGCAGATGTTTTCCTGCATTGACCTTTCTATACGTATGTCTTTCCAGGCGGTTTGCAGATGTTTTCCTGCATTGACCTTCCTATACATATGTCTTTCCAGGCGGTTTGCAGATGTTTTCCTGCATTGACCTTCCTATACATATGTCTTTCCAAACGGTTTGCAGATGTTTTCCTGCATTGACCTTTCTATCGTATGTCTTTCCAGGCGGTTTGCAGATGTTTTCCTGCATTGACCTTCCTATACATATGTCTTTCCAGGCGGTTTGCAGATGGTTTCCTGCATTGACCTTCCTATACGTATGTCTTTCCAGGCGGTTTGCAGATGTTTTCCTGCATTGACCTTTCTATACGTATGTCTTTCCAGGCGGTTTGCAGATGTTTTCCTGCATTGACCTTTCTATACATATGTCTTTCCAGGCGGTTTGCAGATGTTTTCCTGCATTGACCTTTCTATACATATGTCTTTCCAGGCGGTTTGCAGATGTTTTCCTGCATTGACCTTCCTATACGTATGTCTTTCCAGGCGGTTTGCAGATGTTTTCCTGCATTGACCTTCCTATATGTATGTCTTTCCAGGCGGTTTGCAGATGTTTTCCTGCATTGACCTTCCTATACGTATGTCTTTCCAGGCGGTTTGCAGATGTTTTTCTGCATTGACCTTTCTATACATATGTCTTTCCAGGTGGTTTGCAGATGTTTTCCTGCATTGACCTTTCTATACATATGTCTTTCTAAGCGGTTTGCAGATGTTTTCCTGCATGGACCTTCCTATACGTATGTCTTTCCAGGCGGTTTGCAGATGTTTTCCTGCATTGACCTTCCTGTACATATGTCTTTCCAGGCAGTTTGCAGATGTTTTCCTGCATTGACCTTCCTATATGTATGTCTTTCCAGGCGGTTTGCAGATGTTTTCCTGCATTGACCTTCCTATACATATGTCTTTCCAGGCGGTTTGCAGATGTTTTCCTGCATTGACCTTCCTATACATATGTCTTTCCAGGCGGTTTGCAGATGTTTTCCTGCATTGACCTTCCTATAAGTATGTCTTTCCAGGCGGTTTGCAGATGTTTTCCTGCATTGACCTTCCTATACATGTCTTTCCAGGCAGTTTGCAGATGTTTTCCTGCATTGACCTTCCTATACGTATGTCTTTCCAGGCGGTTTGCAGATGTTTTCCTGCATTGACCTTCCTATACATATGTCTTTCCAGGCGGTTTGCAGATGTTTTCCTGCATTGACCTTCCTATACATATGTCTTTCCAGGCAGTTTGCAGATGTTTTCCTGCATTGACCTTCCTATACGTATGTCTTTCCAGGCGGTTTGCAGATGTTTTCCTGCATTGACCTTCCTTTCGTATGTCTTTCCAGGCAGTTTGCAGATGTTTTCCTGCATTGACCTTCCTATACGTATGTCTTTCCAGGCAGTTTGCAGATGTTTTCCTGCATTGACCTTCCTATACATATGTCTTTCCAGGCGGTTTGCAGATGTTTTCCTGCATTGACCTTCCTATACATATGTCTTTCCAGGCGGTTTGCAGATGTTTTCCTGCATTGACCTTTCTATACATATGTCTTTCCAGGCGGTTTGCAGATGTTTTCCTGCATTGACCTTCCTATACATATGTCTTTCCAGGCGGTTTGCAGATGTTTTCCTGCATTGACCTTTCTATACATATGTCTTTCCAAACGTGGTTTGCAGATGTTTTCCTGCATTGACCTTCCTATACATATGTCTTTCAGGCGGTTTGCAGATGTTTTCCTGCATTGACCTTTCTATACGTATGTCTTTCCAGGCGGTTTGCAGATGTTTTCCTGCATTGACCTTCCTATACATATGTCTTTCCAGGCGGTTTGCAGATGTTTTCCTGCATTGACCTTTCTATACGTATGTCTTTCCAGGCGGTTTGCAGATGTTTTCCTGTATTGACCTTTCTATACGTATGTCTTTCCAGGCGGTTTGCAGATGTTTTCCTGCACTGACCTTTCCTATATGTCTTTCAGGCGTTTGCAGATGTTTTCCTGTATTGACCTTTCTATACTTTTGCAGATGTTTTCCTGCACTGACCTTTCTATACATATGTCTTTCCAGACGGTTTGCAGATGTTTTCCTGCATTGACCTTCCTATAAGTTTCAGATTTCAAACCTGTGCCCACACTTGCTAGTAGCCCTGCTGAAAATTCCAGTTGAACTGGGTTGAACTGGTTTTTTTTAACTAGGTTAATATGGAAATTGGAACAACTGGTTTAAACTAGGTTACTGTATCTACTTTGCCCTATTTAATCCAGTTCAAACCCACTTTAACCTACTTCAACCCAGTTCAACCTTATTAAAAACTTAAAATGGGTTGAACTGGAATTTACAGCAGGGTGAGGACTCGAATAACAATTGCTGAAATAGTTTCCTCCTTATTTGCATGCAAATGGTGAGATTCATAAAAAAAAAGGGGGGGGGGGGGGTGCATCTGATGTCATTTTTCAAAAAAGTCCTTAAAAGTGGATTCTTTTTTTAATCATTAATGTTTAAACATTTTGACCAAGACCTTAAAAGTGTATTGTATTTTTAAAAGTGTGCCATCTGTGTCTGTTACATACTTTAGAAAGGGAAGCCTATTTTGGTAACATATTAATGAAACTGTTTACTACTTTGTATATTATCTTTGAGACCTTAAAGGAGTGCTGTATTATGTGGGTACTTAAAGAATGTATTGAGGCATATACCTGTTTAGATAGTCCCATCTTTTTTTGTAACTTTTCAGAAGAAAGAGCAAATTTTTAGAAACAATTTAGCACAAAAATCATGTTGATATGTTATTCCTACCAGGAGATATTCAAATTTTAAGGTTTACAAAAATGCCAATAAACAAATAGGAAAAGGTGCAGTATGACATCACAGCAACACATTCTCCCACAAAGTTGATGTATTTTATTCAAATCTATCATCTTTTTTTATTAGTAAAACCTGCTAGGAAAATAAATTGATGAAAGTTAGCTATTTATATACATTGCCAAATATACCCTACTTTATTAACTTTTAGAAAATTGTTTTTAATCATACAGAAACAACCAATTAAGTTCAAAGAAATACATAAACATTTGCAATGGACTTGCCTCTATGACATCATCAAACATGAATGCATCATACTGTACATATACTTTAAAATGTAATTGGGAAATCTTTATTACTCCATATCTGCTGAACAGAATATGATACAACCTGATTTTTGTACCAAATTAGCTCTAAAAATATGCTCTTTTAAATAAAAAAATAAAAAATACCTTGGGAATATTACAAAAAAACATAGGAATAATACAAAAACCAAAGGGAATATTACACACAAAAACATGGGATATTACCAAAAACAACAACATGGGAATATTACAAAAAACCATGGAAATATTACAAAAAACCATGGTCTTATTACAAAAAAACATGGGAATATTCCCCCAAAAAACATGGGAATATTACAAAAAACGATGGGAATATTACAACAAATCATGCGAATATTTAAAAAATTATGAGAATATTACAAAAACCATGGCAATATTACAAAAAAACATGGGAATATTACAAAAAAACCCAAAAACCATGGGAATAATACAAAAACCATGGGAATATTACAAAAAAATCATTGGAATATTACCAAAAAAACACGGAATATTACAACAAAAACATGGGAATATTACAAAAAAAAAACATGGAATATTACAAAAAAACCATGAGGATATTTAAAAAAACAAAAACAATGACATGGGAACCTTACAAAAAATCATGGCACTATTACAAAAAACTGTGGGAATATAACAAAAAACCATGGTAACAAAAAATCTTGGGAATATTACAAACAACCTTGGGAATATTACCAAAAAACCATGAGAAAATTACAAAAAACCATGGGAATATTACAAAAACCATGGGAATACCACAAAAAACCATGGAATATTACAAAAAACTATGAGAATATTACAAAAACCATGGAATATTACAAAAACTATGGGAATATTACAAAAACCATGGGAATATTACAAAAACCATGGGAACATTACAAAAAAACCCATGGTATTATTACAAAAAACCATGGGAATATTACAAAAAAGCCATGGGATTATTACAAAAAAACGTGGTAATATTACAAAAAACCATGGAAAATTACAAAAATTATGGGAATATTCCTTTATTAATACTCCTTATATGAATATTTATGGCAATATTCCTTTTAATGTCTTTTTGTTTATTGATGTCTTAGTACTGTACATGTAGATGTCAATCTGATTTAAAAGCTGTAATTTTGAAATGTCTCTTTAGTTTTCTTTTTAAGAGTCGTTTTAGGTTTAAGGCATTTTAAGAATTTATCTTCTTGATTGTGTATAATTCTGCATTCAGTGTAATTGTATTGTAATGTAATCCACACAATTTTATAAACTCAAATGTTAATGTTTCAGCTGTTACTATGCCAACTGTTGCCATGGAGTGTGTCAATAGTAGGACAGCTTGTCTATTAGCATTGATTACAAATCATCACATGTTTGACCTGCAAATTAAAGGCATACACTGTAGTTTGACTGAAGTCAGGAATTTGTTTTGTTTTGTATTTTTGTGCTATTCATAAGATACAAAATGTGAACAATAGTACAAGAGGTATGACCAAGATCAACACAAGTAAAATAGTACAAGAGGTATGACCAAGATCAACACAAGTAAAATAGTACAAGAGGTATGACCAAGATCAACACAAGTAAAATAGTACAAGAGGTATGACCAAGACCAAGACAAATAAAATAGTACAAGAGGTATGACCAAGACCAACACAAGTAAAATAGTACAAGAGGTATGACCAAGATCAACACAAGTAAAATAGTACAAGAGGTATGACCAAGATCAACACAAGTAAAATAGTACAAGAGGTATGACCAAGATCAACACAAGTAAAATAGTACAAGAGGTATGACCAAGATCAACACAAGTAAAATAGTACAAGAGGTATGACCAAGACAAATAAAATAGTACAAGAGGTATGACCAAGACCAACACAAGTAAAATAGTACAAAAGGTATGACCAAGATCAACACAAGTAAAATAGAACAAGAGGTATGACCAAGATCAACACAAGTATAGGCAATGAGGCCCTACAAGAGCAATGGGCCAATCATGGGTTCACAGCAGCTTTATTAAAAATGGCTGTGCTTAAAAACCAGAAACATCTCAACCTACCCTAAATTGGAGCAGAGCGGGTCGAAGTAAAAGTTATATATTTCTTTGTTTCTCAAATCACAAAACTGTATACAGTTTCATTTTTCGTAGGCTCCTTCAAGAAAACAACTATACTCCCACTGGTGTTAAATGGTATTTTTAGTGACACACATCCTAATATAATGGCATCCTTTGTAATATAAGTAGTGACTGTAATCAATGCTGGTATTGTTTGTCTTTGCTTCTGGGGAAAGGTGTAATGAAATATGAGCATAGAACTATTTATAACTCAATGTTATGATGCAAAGCTAATCTTGTGGAACAATGTGGTTAATTTGTTGCTTGAAAATTGTAGGCCAAATTTTTAAGCAGTGCCTATACTAATGGTAGAATGATGGAAAGAGACCTGCGCTGATACATCATGTACACTTTTTATATCGAGGTTGCAGGGTGGGGAGTTGCCAGCCCCGTTACCCCAGAAAACACTAAGCAGTGCGGTAGGGATGTGCGCTATGCATGATCTGGACTGAAAGCATCCGAGACTCATAACAGTTTGGGTAATCAAGAAGATGATACCTCTCAGTCACAGATTGGGCAGTCAGTGGTAGAGTAAATCCTGCACTACCCAACAGTGTGGTTTTAAATCAATCTTTAATTAATCTTGAAACTTTCTTTTGTTGTGTGACATAGGTGGTAGAAACCGAACGATCATTGGCCAATCCAGATGAGGTCACCATTTACTTTTATGTCGTGGAGAACGGAACGATGGTGGCAGCGATGGAAGCTGAAGCAGTTTATGCAACTATGTCCGAAGCCAAAATGAGCGTCGAGCTTGGCCATGAGGTGAAACAAAATTTTTGATCATACATTGCTTTTTTATCATTATTTAATTAATCTTCTTAGATTTATGGACAGACAGCAGCAACTTGCAAAACATTTGCGTGACCCGGCCCTTGCGAAGGTCTGTGCTCCCCTCGCATAAAATCAAATGAAAAAGTTCCCCAGCATGAAGTGCTTTTGTTCCCCTTTCCCTTTGGGAAAAGTGGTTTCTTAATCTTTGATGCAAATTTACAAGAGAAAGAATATAAATGATGGTTGTATGATTATTCTGTTTAATAGGAAGAAATTTTGTTATTTACCTTTTAAAAATGATTTATTAAACGAATCAATCAGGGGGTCACTAAAATGGGTATTTCTGGTGGTTGTTTCCCTGTGTGGGGCAAACTGGAAATGTGGGCCCCCATATCGCAAAATTCTGAAAAGCAAAAAAAAAAGGTTGTCACCTAAATTTCTGTTCCAATTTTAAGCGGATTTCGCCATTGTCAAACGCCAATTTTAAGGCCCTAATTTTTGAACGGACATTCCGTTTCGTAATTTTAGGGCACTTATGATCCTGGCCTGAGATCCTGGCTAGGGGAGCAACTCCCCTTACCCTTTGTGGACGTACTGTGTTTACTGGAAAGATCCTTTTATTTTCTTGCAGGTATTATCCATTCCAGAATGGACAAACTCTCCTCCAAACCCAACGACAGGCTACGAATCATTGATAAAAAATGCCAAAAATGAGGATCAGTTGAGGATTCAAGTGATGGTGGAGAGCTCACTTGTTGTATTAACGGGAAATGTCATCGTTCGAGCAAGATCTTAAAAACAGTCTCGAGGTAATCTATCTGGAGGGTTTAGAAAAGACGACAAAAATACGCAAGAAAAGAGATTTGTTGAGAGTGTTCTTAGATGGAAGGATACTTGGCAAAGAGCAGAACCCTGATGGTGGTGAGGATGGAATCTTTGAAGAAGGGATGAAAGCAGAGAAGTCATCGCAAAGAATGAAAAGAAGTTTGCAAGACCCAAGTACAAAGTATGATATAGCGGTGAGTTGTTTTTTATGAATATTTATATTCTTGGTATATTCCAAGCCATCCATGGTTTAGATTGGTCTAATGTAGGGCATCGTTATGTCCCTGCTCGCAGCCTGTGAATAATTGTCTCCCATGCTTCATTGATACAGCCAGCAGTACGGGAAGAAGCAAGTAAGTAAATGTAATTTTTACTGACTGGCTCTTTCCTATGGAACAAACTCCCTGCTCATATTTGATCAATTAAATGATCTTCGTATCTTTAAGAAGCATTTGAGATACATTTCTTTTCTCGCAACATTAGTGCACCATTTCTTCTTCTTTTGGGTTACGTTTAAATATCAATAGGCTGGGGTTACGTTTAAATATCAATAGGCTGATGACATAAAACGGTATGGGTGTGCACTGATGACATAAAATGGTATGGGTGTGCACTGATGACAAAACGGTATGGGTGTGCACAGATGACAAAGGGTATGGGTGTGCACTGATGACAAACGGTATGGGTGTGCACTGATGACAAACGGTATGGGTGTGCACTGATAACAAACGGTATGGGTGTGCACTGATGACAAACGGTATGGGTGTGCACTGATGACAAATGGTATGGGTGTGCACTGATGACAAACGGTATGGGTGTGCACTGATGACAAACGGTATGGGTGTGCACTGATGACAAACGGTATGGGTGTGCACTGATGACATAAGACGGTATGGGTGTGCACTGATGACATAAGACGGTATGGGTGTGCACTGATGACATAAGACGGTATGGGTGTGCACTGATGACAAACGGTATGGGTGTGCACAAAATCTATGGTTCCGGTAGTTATAACCGCAGGAAAATCAGGAATTCGCGGGAAGAATTGTTTTTTTCTGATACATTTTTTAAGCAACAGTATATGTAGTAAATCTGTGCTCTAAAAACGTTCCCAATAAATTGTGTGATGAAAAGTACATTAAATTGTAAAAGAGGGAAGTACATAAAGATGTATATTTACTACATTAATATTATTTTTATCGCGATTTTTCTTGGGGAGATTTTGGACACCTTTATTGACTTCCTCTGCAATAATGACTGACTGCTCCCAAATTCAATTCACTGGTTTCTGCAGGCTACAGGTCCAAATGGTTGGAAATCATGGGTGTATGACCACATCTCTAATCTGTAGGGCGGTGAATGTTTAATGAAATCATTCAATGTTTAGCTGCAAGATTTTGCAAGCACTTAGGAATAATTATGATTTTGAAATCAAGCTAAAACACAATCACTAATGCAAATACCTTAACTCAAAATTTTGCTTGGATCAAATATCATACAACTATAATGGAAAGTGGCTTCTGTTGTAGTTTCTATTAGTTGCGTGCTTCATCCAGCGTCATAAAGAGGATTATGATAAAACTAACAGAATTGTATGATTGTTGTATGTAACAGGACTATGTGATATGCTGACACAACTTCTAAAACTTCAAAAGAAGTTAAAGAATTAGCATTGCTATTAGAAGTTGTGACCAATCAGCAATGGCACTCGTGAAAATGGAGAAATAAAAACGAATAATTGCACATAGCTTTTTCCTGAATGTTTATTTCACAAGTGATTGTTTTGTGATTAATTGCTAAACATCCACAACCCTACCGCTTCCATACTTCTTGATTACATTCTCTGGTCCCAGCTTTAGGCGAGGACACCAAAATTGTTGGAAATCTAGGCTGTAATTCCTGGGGGAGATGGGGGGACTTCTTTCTGGCAGAAAATATACATAAAATTTTGAAAAACATTGTCCCTTTACTTTGGAGAACAGGTATGGCGCCCGCCCCTGACACTTTATGAAGGAGAAACGTGACCCTGTTGGAAATTACGAAAGTACAGTATGATCATAGACCTAATTTTGTAGTTTTTTTATGCTTTACTCAGATTAAAAGTATAGAAGCCAAGGCAGTATCAACTGGTAGTGAAGTGACCATAGACTTCTATGTCATTGAAGACAATGCTATCATTCCGGGTCAGGAGGCAGTCAGCGTCTTCAACCAAGTCTCAACTCAGACAATGAGCGTCAGGTTGGGTCATGCGGTAAGTAAATCAGACAATGAGCTTTAGGTTGGGTTATGCGGTAAGTAAATTAGACAATGAGCGTCAGGTTGGGTTATGCGGTAAGTAAATTACACAATGAGCCTCAGGTTGGGTTATGCGGTAAGTTAATCAGACAATGAGCCTCAGGTTGGGTCATGCGGTAAGTAAATCAGACAATGAACCTCAGGTTGGGTCATGCGGTAAGTAGATCAGACAATGAGCCTCAGGTTGGGTCATACGGTAAGTAAATCAGACAATGAGCCTCAGGTTGGGTCATGCGGTAAAGTAAACCACACAATGAGCCTCAGGTTGGGTTATGCGGTAAGTAAATCAGACAATGAGCCTCAGGTTGGGTCATGCGGTAAATAAATCAGACAATGAGCCTCAGGTTGGGTCATGCAGTAAGTAAATCAGACAATGAGCCTTAGCTTGGGTCATGCCGTAAGTAAATCAGACAATGAGCTTCAGGTTGGGTCATGCCGTAAGTAAATCAGACAATGAGCTTCAGATTGGGTCATGCGGTAAGTAAATCACACAATGAGCCTCAGGTTGGGTCATGCGGTAAGTAAATCAGACAATGAGCCTCAGATTGGGTCATGCGGTAAGTAAATCAGACAATGAGCCTCAGGTTGGGTCATGCCGTAAGTAAATCAGACAATGAGCCTTAGCTTGGGTCATACCGTTAGTAAATCAGACAATGAGCTTCAGGTTGGGTCATGCCGTAAGTAAATCAGACAATGAGCTTCAGATTGGGTTATGCGGTAAGTAAATCATGAGCCTCAGGTTGGGTCATGCGGTAAGTAAATCAGACAATGAGCCTCAGATTGGGTCATGCGGTAAGTAAATCACACAATGAGCCTCAGGTTGGGTCATGTCATAAGTAAATCAGACAACGCAATTTCTTTAAGAAACGTTAAATGATTATCAGTGGTCAAGGAACTTTATCTTATTTCTTCCATGTTTCAGCTAATCCTCATGTGACACGTAACAGTTTAAAGTTGAACAAAGAGTTCTCACGGATAGATATTCAGCGTTTTAGCTTTTCGCAAAAAGTTGTTAATGAGTGGAATGGTTTGCCTGAGGGGGTACTTAGCTCCAATTCTGTTCACAATTTCAAAGTCAACATTGATAAGTTCTTTACTAACTCTGGGCGTCTTTGATTTTTTTTTTTTGTGTGGTGGTGTTAGTTTGGACTTTTAATGGGGTGACTCACCCTTCTTAGCCCATAACCTTGTTATGTAATGTTAAGTTTATGTTATAGGAAAGCTGGAGGACAATATGGTGAAGAAAGTAACTGTATTTCAGTACAGGATTGATTCAGTGGTCAAGCAAGTTTATCATAAATAAAGAGGAATTTTAAAGAGACAATATGGTGGAGAAACTAACGGTACTTCTGCTGATGAAGTTGGACAGAGCTTACATTTTTGCCTACGTTTGTTTGTTTGTCTGTTTGTTTGTCATCAACATATCTAAAGAACTGAAGATTGGATTTTGATTCAAATTGGTGTGTGTGGTTTTGTATCTGCCTAAGGAAGAAGTGACTAAAATTTGGGACATGTTGGAACGGGAATGGCGGAACTTGAGGGTTGAGATGTTTTAGGGTGAGATCTGTCAAGACTGTAGTTGAAACTTTTAAATGGAATCTGCTGAACAATGAATTGGTGCTCTCAAGGATGCCCAAACAATCAGTTTTCTGGACTATTTAATAAAATAAAATCAAGTGGTTTCATGGTAGCAAAGAAAATCAAAACAATCGTTTTTTGCATAATAGGAAAATGTGAAATGTGATTCTTGCCTGAATAGAACTCAAACAATGAATGCTTAGCTGCAATAAAACTGAAAACAATGAAGTAACCTTAGAAGAAATTGATAAGAAGGTAGATAACCTTCAAGTGTTTAGAATGTGAATGGCAATACAGATTAGATGCGGCAAAGATATTCTTTTAGGATAAAACTTGGAGAGCCTAGGATTTCTGAAGTAGATTATATTGGGGATGGGAGATGGGGGCAGAGGTATGCACTCTACAGGTTGCTAAAATTCTAGTTCCGTTAATTAAGTTAAAAGTTCTGCCTCATTTGTGTAAGAATGTCTGTTGTGGAAAATCTACCAGAGAACCTTGGCTCCCTCATACTTATCCTGTAATATTAGGACGAATAATTAAATTATTTTTTATTAATTGATTTTTTTTTTTCTGCAAAAAAAGTGTTTTGGTGGTATATTATAATTACCAATGTTATATTCTGGTTTACCTCTTTCTTAACATGCCAATTGTTTATTAACCACAAACTCTCAGGAAAAAGTGTAATAGAATACATAAAGAATTGAGAGATCTGAGAATATTGTGACATGTCAACTACTGTAGTCTGTGTTCATCACAAATGAGAAGGAATAAGACTTTTGAATGCTTCACCATTTTTTGTTTATTTTGAAGTCCTCTTTCACATAGTTGGACTGCATGGACTTGCTTGACCACTGAAGTACCTTTAATATAAATCATTCGCACTCATAAATGTCTAATGGATAATATTGAATGAATGGGCATGGAACTTATACACAAGAACAGCGGGGCCGGGGGACAGTGGGCATTAAGCCCCCCACTATTTGCTGGCCCCAAAGAAATATAATGAAAAATGAAGATGTTAAATTACAAAAAATAAAACAATTCAGGGCTTTCGGAAGGGTACACAATGGCGATTTTGGCATAATTATGTTCATCACCAACATGTTTAGCCACCCTCTCCCATTTTGAATGTACCAACCACCCCATGCGGATCTTTATCATAGTGGAAATAAAACCAAAAAGATTTTTGCACCACCCTCACTCTCTATAACACCCCAAACCCATAGAATGGAACGTCCATGACATGGTGACATTTTGTGACAAAATGTCATTGTCTAAAAATCTGTGACATTCTGTGCCATTTTTAAAATTTTGTGACAAACTGTGAAGAAGAAAAAAATGAACATAAACAGATGTACTAAAATTTGTCTGACATTTTCTGACATGTTATCCCTTCACTCACACTCATTGGTAATTATCTCCTCGCCAATAAAGTTGGTGAAGAGGGGAAATAGCATCATTACCGTTCGCCCGTTCACCTGTCCGTCCACATCTATTGTCCGTCCGGCCTCATGCATTGTTCAGCTACTAGGGAACAAAAGATTGCTGCCCTAAGAAAGGAATTCCAACTATTTTTTTGAAAGAAATTAATATAAAGGAGACAACAAATGCATTCCAGACTTGAATAGCAGCAATTAAAGAATTTGTTCTGAGATAAAAAGAAAATTGAATAATAGAAGTGACGACTGAATGGGATTTACAGTGAAGTGTCTTGGAAATGAATAGGGAAAACAATAAGGTTTTGCTAGAATAGAGTGGAAACAGACTTAATTATGCTAAACTTCCAAATTAATCTGCAATGAATTTTCATTTTGAAGTGGTGGATAGTTGAGTTCTATTTAGTTTGTAAGGGGAAAAAAAAACATGAGCGTGTTTCTATTGGAAGTGTCAGATTTAAGATAAGGCTGTAGGAAGGGGTGAGGAAGGGGGCTGTAGTGCAATGGAGTGAGTGGATGTTATAGTGAAGGTTGGAATGATGAGTTAAGAGTATATTTGTTAGATGAGTGGATAGTAAAAGGTGGGTTGTGGTAGTAGATGAATGGATTATGGTAGGTGAATTGGGGATGTTAGGTGAATGAAGGATGGTAGGTGAAATGGGGCATGTTGAGGAATAAAGGATGGTAGGTGAATGGAGGATGGTAGATAAACGGAGGATGGCAGGTGAAGAAGGGATGGTAGGTGAATGGGGCATGTTGAGGAATAGAGGATGGCAAATGAATGGGGCTAGTTGAAATGATAGAAGTGATGGGATGGGAGTTAGAGGAAAGAATGTTGGGTGGAGGATGGTAAAATGACTGGTAGATGTAGGAATTATGATGAATGTGGGATGACATGGAGGATAGGATGGCATGAAATGTGGGACGGCATGTGGGACAGGGTGGCTTGTGGGAAAGGGTGGCATGTGGGAAAGTTTGGCATGTGGGAAAGGGTGGCATGTGGGAAAGGGTGGCATGTGGGGAAAGGGTGGCATGTGGGACAGGATGTCATGACATACAGGGCAGGGTGGGTTTGCATGTGGGATAGGGTGGCGTGGTATGTGAAACAAGGTAGTGTCATGGCATTTATGACAGGCTGTGATGGCATGTGGCACAAGGTGGGATGACATTGGGGACAGTGTAATGCCATGTGAGACATGATGGCATGTCATCTGGATTTCAGGTGGGATGGCACATATGACATGGCGGGATAGCATGTAGGGTAGGATGGAATGGCCTGTAGGACAGGGTGGGATGGCACTTGGTACATGGAAGGAGGGCATGTGGAACAGAATAGGATGGCACATGGTACAGGGAGGGATGTGATGTGGGACAAGGTGGCATGGTATATAGAACAGGGAGGGATGGCATGTGGGACAGGGTGGCATGGTATATGGGACATGTTGGCAAGGCATATGGTGAGATGTCATCATGTTTGCAGGTGTGATGGCATATGGGTCATGTGGTGAAATGGTACAGTATCTGGATTTCATGTATGATTTCCTGTAAAGAGGGATATAGGATGCAGAACAGAGGGTTGGATGGCAGTTGTGACATATGGTGGAAAGCATGGTATTAGCGGTGAGGGGATTTGCTGTTGCATTTTGGTGGTGGGTTCCATAATTCATGAAAGAGACGTAATCAAATGATCCTTTCTATGAGTATCACCGGTCAGCTGGTCATGATGTGTAAATCTATGCTAATCAAATGTGACAAAGACAAATCTGATATGACATTTTGTGCAATAGGTGCCAAAAAGTATGTGACATTTGAGACATTTATGTGACAAATTTGAAGTTGTGTGACGTTCTATTTTGTGACAAGTCATCAATCATCACTCCAATCTCTGTAAACCACAAGAATTTAAATTAATGCATATTCATGACCATGTACAGCATCTCTGATCTTCACAACTATACCATGAAGCATTGTCAGAAGAGACATTTTGAAAACAGAGACCACCTAAACCTTCCCCTGTTTACCAACTGTATCTCATGAAACATTGTCAAAGATTACTTCACCCCACCGGACCCCTTTTGCCACCACTTCCCCCACCCCCACTGCCACCCCCTTCCCCACCGCCATCCCCACCATCTTCTCTATTTCATCCCAAAACAGTGAATATAAGTTGATGCATGTTCATGATCATACATATTCATGATATTGTATACCATGCAGGTAATCTCTGATGGGGTTTACATGGTATACAAGATGATCTCCAACGACACCTTTTGGATCATCATGATAGTGGACATTGCTGTGGTGATCGTTCTGATTGTAGTGCTGTTGATTTACTGCTGCTGTGTCAAGAAGAACTGGTCAAGGACTGCCCCCAAGGGTATGCAAATGGTAAGTATCTACTTAATGAGGAATGACACTGGCAATGGTGAATACCATAGTCAATGGTGAATACTATAGTCAATGGTGAATACCATTGTCAGTGATGAAAAGCATGCTGATATTGAATAACTTTTATCAATGGTAAATATGCCTTCCTAATAAATGAAGACTAGCATATGACTGGTGAATACCATCCCCATTTAAATGACACTACCCATGTAGATATTCAATAAGTAACTGTTATTGAAAAAATAGAATATTAATGGGTAATACCATTGCCAGTTATAAATAAATGACATGCAGATATTAAATAAGCATACACATGTTAATGGAAAATAATATATCACTAGAGAATACCATTGCCAATGAAAAATACTGTTGCCAATGATGAATAACATTGCCAGTGATAAAAATCATGCAGATATTAAATAAGTAATTGTTAATGAAAACAAGAATATTAATCACCATTGCCAATGATAAATAACGTGCAGATATTGAATAAGTATACATCTGTTAAGAAAAAATAAGATATTACTGTTGAATGCCCTCACCAATGGTAGATAACATATGGATGGGAAATACTGTAGCTAGTCAATGATAAACACTTGTCAGTGATGATCGAATAACATACCACTGGTAAATACCATTGCCACTGATAGATACCATTGCCAATGATAAATACCATTGCTAATGATAAATACCATTGCCAATAATAGATACCATTGCCAATAATAAATACTCTTGTCAATGTTAAATTCCATTGCCAGTGATAAAAATCATGCAGAAATTAAATAAGTAATTCCTAATGAAAAGAAGAATATTAATCACCATTGCCAATGATAAATAACATGCAGATATTGAATAAGTATACATCTGTTAGGGAAAAATAAGATATCACTGGTGAATGCCCTCACCAATGGTAAATAACATGTGGATGGGAAATACTGTAGCTAGTCAATAATAAACACTTAAAAGTGTTGATAACATACCACTGGTGAATACCATCAGTAATGGTATATAACATACAGATGGGAATACAGTAGCTAGTCAATGATGAACACTTGTCAGCGATGAATAACATACCACTGGTAAATACCATTGCCATTGATGAATACCATTGTCAATGATAAATACCATTGCCAATATTAAATACCATTGTCAATTATGAATAACATACAAATATAATTGTAAACACCTGTCATTGAAAATTAGCATATGGTAAATACCATTGTCAATGATAAATAACATGTTGATGGTAAATAGCTAGTCAATCATCAAAAGCATATCAGTGATATTAAATACCATATGAATATGAATACCATTGATAATAGTAAATGATATGCATATGGTACTTAGCTAGTTAGCAATAAACACCTATCATAATCGTCAAAATAATGGTGAATACTTTATAAATGATAAGTACCATGCAAACGATGAATACTTAACCAATGGCAAGTAGCATGTAAATGAAAGATACTATATCAATTGTAAAAACCATTTCATATGAACCATTAGAATGATTGCCTTTGATAAACGCAGGGTAACTTTCACCAACCTTAGGCGTCAATCAAGTCTATCTGATATGAAGAGGACTTCAATAGAAACAAAATGGTGAAGAAAGCATTCAAAAATCTTATTTCGTTAAGGATATATTCAAGGATTAGTTCAGTGGTCAGGCATGTCCATCTAATATGAAAGAGGACATCAAAACAAACCGAATGGGGAAGAAAGCATTCAACAATTAAGGAGATATCTAAGTTTAAAGTTGAGTATAGTTTGTGTAGAAACGACTGAAATTAGACTAGTTGTGACATCACAACCTCAGATTCCCCAAAATCTTTATGTATTCTATCATATTTTGTCCTGTGATTTTGTGGCTGAAAAACCATGGGATATGTCAGAAAGTTGTCAAACAGAATCTAGTAAGGGTAGTTATAATTCACCATCTAAAGAAATTTTGGGGAAAAATAAGTGAAATAGTAAAAATGTGAAATAAATTTTGTTTAAAATACATTAACAAGTGTTAAGAATGTGAGGATAAGGGTGCCAACTTTCCATAGTAGACTTACATGTATTATACCACACATTTCTACATGACAGAGTTTTAAACTTGAATATCTCCTAAATGGAATAAGATTTTTGAACGTTTGCTTCACCATTTTGTTTCTTTTAAAGTCCTTCATAAACAGTACTTGCTTGATCCCTGCACTAATCCTCTAAGTTGTTTGAATGCCTTCTGCACTGTCAGCAAGCGTGCACTGCAGCGGGCATGAATCTTATTTCGGAACCCAGATTCCACCCAGCCCGAATACGTGCGACACCACATGCGTCCCACGTGCGACACCACATGCGTCACACATGTGACATCACATTGACATACTCTATTGCGTTAAAAAGGATTTTATATTATCTTGGTTTTAACAAAATCTTGTGTTTTGCTTCTCTCTTCAACCAACTTGTTGGCGCAGAGTAAAATGGATCGTTCCACTTCTATGGTGGAGATGGGATTTTTGCGGATTGGAACCTCGGCCATGCATGGCACCGTAAGCGACAAGGTTAAGCAGAAGAAGACGCCATCAACCTTTACACCGTTTGAGACAATGTCTTCTGTGTCTTCTGAGGAAGTAAGTTCTTAAAGATTAGTTCAATGCTAGAATCTTATATGTTCAGCTTATGTTCATCTTATACATTCATCTTATGTCCATTTTATATGTACATCTTATATGTTCATCTTATGTTCATCTTATGTTCATCTTATGTGTCCATCTTATATGTTCATTTTAAATGTTCATCTTATGTACATCTATAATGTTCATCTTATGTTCATCTTATGTTCATCTTATGTGTCCATCTTATATGTTCATTTTAAATGTTCATCTTATGTACATCTTATATGTTCATCTTATGTTCATCTTATGTTCATCTTATGTGTCCATCTTATATGTTCATTTTAGATGTTCATCTTATGTACATCTTATATGTTCATCTTATGTTCATCTTATGTTCATCTTATGTACATCTTATATGTTCATCTAATGGTTATCTTATATGTTCATCTTATAGTTCATCTTATAGGTTCATCTTATGTTTGTTACTTAAATCCATCCAAGTCATTGGGCTAGTACTTATCAAAATTTAGCAGCAGATAAATGATTTTCTTAGACATGACATTTAGGAGATAATTTCTAAAGGACTATGGACATCTAGAGGCAACATGGGCCCAAAATATTATCTAAACCATTAAAACAACAAAATGTTCCATTTAAATTGATTAAAATTGACCAATTTACATTATTTTTAGTTATTAGCTGTTATTGCGCAATAGTGTGTGACATCAATGGGGGAAGGATCCTTCATTACGTTTTGTAAAATCTTTGTTTTTTATTCCTCTGTTAATGTTGTCTGAAATATAGAATTGGACTTTGGGCAAAATTTAAATGGAACTTTGTCTCACTTCGATTCATCATGTATCTAGAAAAGACATTCTGAAATCCACAAGTAGCTGAATTTGAAGAACAGAATTTCAAGAATTGTATAAAGATTTTGAGATGTGTTCCTCTTAGTATATCACAAGTTCCAGACAAAATAACAAATCATGAAACTTTGTTTAGTCATAACTGGAAAACTAAGTAAGCTTTTTACAAATTTTAAAAACTGCTCAACTCAAAATTCCATGCTCTTTCAAAGATCTAAAATCTGCTAGATGTCCATAGTCCTTTAAAGAACTGTATATAAACATTTTGAGCTGTTCCTCCCTTTCATACATCACAACTGTAGCATTCTTCCAACTTTGATTAATCGCACCTCGTGCTAATTTGCATAATTTATAGACTGCTCTGTTCACATGATGAATAACTCTGGCTATAAATTTTCAGTCTATTGCACTCACGCTCACCAGAGTGTTTATAACTCACTGATGAAAAACATTCTTTTAAAAGTCCAAATGAATTCTCAGCCACACATTACATGCATTACCTGGCCTTGTAGTAACCCTATCCACAATACCTGGTTCTTCACAATAACTTCCATTGCATGCATACAGATGATTAGGAGTGTAATAACTGATGTATGAAATCTCTGAACTATCTATAGTGGTTTCCTTAATTGCTTCTACTGTAGCAGAGTCTAAAAATCATACCAGTCGAAATTGGAGGTTTTTGCAAGTGAAAAGACTGAAAATTTGTAGGGAGGATTGGGCGGAATGCAGAATTTAGCATTACTATACTGCCTGCTCTAAAATTTGCACAAGAAATTTTCTAACCACCAATAATCAAACTTTCCACCAAATTAACTTACTTCTTGCTACTAGGCCATATCAAAAGATACTCTTTCACTTCTTCCCCAAGTAGCAAACACAAACAAAGACACTCTTTGTTCACCAAAGATCTTTATAGGTTCTGCATGGGATATATCTGTGTTGCTAAATATACTTCATTAGTCCCAGCTGGAATCTGAGAAGGAATTTGGCCAGAGAGCTTTGAAACTGACACCATACTTGTGGTTTGGAAATAAAGGAAACATAAGCAGTGCTGATACCAGTCTTGTTTCATCTTAGTGCTGGTCTCAGTGTTCTCAATTTAAAGCAGGGGATGTACTAATGATGCTCATTTAGGTGAATTATAAAATCTCTACCTGGCCGTAGAATTTGTTTAATACATGGTTAGTTAAGTTAAGTCCATCCAAACCATCAGGCTCATAGGGCCGGTGCTTATCCTTGGTTTCATGGTGCAAGCGGATGAGAGTACATGACTTCCCCTGGATGGGGTGCCAGTCCATTGCAGGTTAACTCCCCAGCAGTGCTGGTACTCATTTTACAGCTGAGTTGACTGAAGCATGTAAAGGAAAGTGCCTTGCTCAAGGACACAGTGCAGCGCTCATGGCGGGAATCGAACCCGGTACCTTTCACCTACAAATATGACTCCTTAAGCACTGTGCCACTGCACCTCTTTGTCAATGTATGGTACTGGTACTTATTTGAGAGCTGAGTGGACTGGAGCAAGAAGAAACTTGTTGAAGGAGCACTCTCATGACAGAGTCAAACTCAATACTAATTTATGCATATGAACATATCATCGTTATTGATTGATCATCATTTTTATTGATTGATCATCATTTTACTTAGACTGATCATCAGTTAACTTAGACTGATCATCCTTTACACTGATTACTTATCATTTGATTTAACTAATCATTCATTTTGATTCATCATCATTTTACTTAGACTGATTTTACACTGGTTATTAATCATTTTATATTAGTTAATCATTAATTTTGATTGATCATCATTTTACTAAGACTGATCATCATTTTACACTGCTTATCATTTTATTTTAATTGATCATTAATTTTGATTTATCATCATTTTACTTAGACTGATTTTACACTGGTTATTGATTATAATTGATCATTAATTTTGATTGATCATCATTTTAAAAGTGATCTAAAAAAGTGATCATCATTTTACACTGATTACTTATCATTTTATATTAATTGATCATTAATTTTGATTTATCATCATTTTGCTTAGACTGATTTGACACTGGTTAATGATCATTTTATGATAATTGATCATCAATTTTGATTGATCATCATTTTACTAAGACTTCTCATCATTTTACATTTATTGCTTATCATATTATATTAATTATGGGTAAAGAAGGAACTGACCAAATAAATGAAAATGGTGAGCTATTTATAGATTTCTGTGGGATGCATGATCTTGTGATAGGTGGAACACTATTCAAACACAAAGAAATACATAAGTAAACCTGGACCTCCCCTAATGGAAGACACAGAAAACAAATAGACCACATAACCATAAATGAAAAGTACAGGTCACTATGTGATACAGGAAGACGTATTGCTGACATAGAAAGTGATCATCAGCTGGTTGTTGCAAAGATAAGGCTGAAGCTACTGGGAAGAAAGAAAGGCAAAAGGGTTTGTGAAATTTATGAGGTGAACAAACTCAAGTGTCAGGAAATTGGCAAAAGGTATCACAAAGATTTCAGACAAAGAATAGGATTTTTTTTTTAATGAGAGCATTGATGATAGCTGGAAACATTTAAGTGAAGCTCACCAGGCCACAGCAAAGGACGTCCTGGGTTAGAGAAAAGGAGGGAACAAACACTGGTTGACAGCTAACACATGAAGAGCGATAGAAGAACGTGGGCGAATAAAGGAGCAAATCATCAATGTCAAATATATAAGATTGAAGCAAATCAAATGAGAAGAATATGCGGTGAAGGATAGAGAAGTCAAACTGAGAGCAAGAGCAGATGAAAGAAGGATATCACGTTCTCCTTGCTTGCCCCCTGTACAAGCTTCCAAGAGCTTCCCTCGCTCCCCACAACTCAATAGCCGAGTTCTTCCAGAAAAAAACCCTGGATAAGATTATCTCCTTCTTTCATCATGCTTCCCTCTACAACCATATTTAGTCCTCCTCTCCCACCCCCTCTCTCTACTTTGTTTTTTTCACCCATGCACCTCCTCTCTTGATCCCAGCTTTCTGATTTTTCGTTCTTGTTTTTCTCTTAATCTCCCCCTGTTTTCTTTCCTTCCTACCTCTAGAATGATCTAACCTCTCAGGCACAATTTGACCCTGTTGTTCTGTTAAGCCCTCATCAAACAAAAAAACAAAAGAAGGAGGCTTGAAGATTTGGCAGAAGAAGCTAAAGCTGCAGCAAAACGTAATGAGATGAGCACAGAATATAAAATAATCAAGGAATTAAGCGGCAAATGTAATAAGACAGCAAGCAGTTTCAAAACAAAGATGGAGAAGTCCTAACCGTGGAGGAGAAAATTAGAGAAAGATGGCAAGAGTACTTTCACAATGTTATGAATATCAGTAAAGATGTGGAGGAAAATGAAGGTCTACAACAAGAACTGGCGCCAGCAGAGCATGCATTAGCAGGCATCAACATGGAATCAGTCACTAGAAATGAAATCATGCAGTAGCAGGTATCAACATGGAATCAGTCACTAGAGGTGAAATCATGAAAGCAACTAAAATCATGAAAAACAAAGCTGCAGGTGTAGATAACATTGTAGCTGAAATGTGGAACGTCATTGCTGCAACAGCAGTAAATGAACTACACAGCTTGTTTAATCAAATATGGTCAGAGGAAACAGTGCCTAATGACTGGAAGATAAGCCTAATTACCATAATACCAAAAAAAGGTGGTTTTATGATATGCAATAAAAGCAGAGGCATCTCACTACTACCAACAGCTTGCAAGATCATGGGACGCATTCATTATGTTCAAGAAGCCGCACTAAAATTGTGTCCTAAACACCTGATCATTAATATAAAGCTGGTCGGGTGATCAAGTTCACATCACCCCTGCTTTCAATTTGTATTGCTTGCTCACTCGTCCATTAAATTATAGGATACAGTGTCCAAGCTCCGCGAAGTGATTCACGCATGAGTGATTCAACTTAGTTTAAGTAGTTTTTATGCATAATAATAATAATAATAATACATTTTTATATAGCGCATTATACCAAACGGTCTCAATGCGCTTTACATAAACAAATATAAGATGAGAAAACCTTAAAATACAAACAGTAAGAGAACAAAAACCATACTTAAAAAGATACAAGCAGGAAAAAGTTACAAGTTCCAATGAGGGGAACTCATGAAAAGGTGTGTTTTCAATACACTCTTAAAAATATCTAAAGTAGGGGCATTTCTGATGTAGATCGAGAATGTTCCAGAGTTTGGGGCTGCATATTGAAAAGAACGTTCACCGTAAGTCTTGGTGTTAATTTTTGGCGGCTTTAGGAGAATAGCACTGTTAGATCTGAGTGAGCGAGTTGGTAATTGTAAGGTGAGTAAGTTGGAAATATAATTTGGAGCAAGACCATGGATGGCTTTGTATGTTAGGGTGAGAAGCTTGTAGTTTATTCTTTCACATATATGCATGCAATCGTGTCTGGAAATTATCCGGCTATGTTTAAAAAGCGATATAAATTTTCTGGGTTTTTCCAATCAGTGGAGGTGGGCAGGTTACATGTATCATTAGACAGGTACTGTGGGATATATGGAGCCGCTATGGTGTACCACAAACAATTACCAACATTATAAAGCAGTGGTATGATGGAAATGAATCAGCAGTCCTGTATGAAGGTGGAACATCAGATTGGTTGGATGTAGTGACAGGTGTAAAGCAAGGATGTCCCATGTCAGGCTTCTTGTTCATCATTGCATTCAACTACATAATGCAACATACTGTCAATGGTCACAGGAATGGCATTAGGTGGAACTTCTGCATGCGTATACTGGAAGATTTAGATTACGTCGATGACATCATAGCCTTATTGTCAAGCAAATGGGATCAAATACAGGACGAAACTTCACAACTTTAAACCAATGCAGGATATGTAGGGCTATCAATGAATAATAGCAGACAAAGGTGATGAGAATTAATGCTAGAAGGCAAGATGCTTTTTCAGTGAATGAAAAAGAGGTGGATGACGTCAATGAATTCACATACTTAAAGCCAATCTGATAAAAGATGGTGGAACACTGATTGACGTAAGGAGAAGAATAGGCAAGGCTAGAAATATTTTCATCACCTTAAACAACATTTGGAAATCTATCAACTACAGCTTAAGGACAAAATTAAAATATTTCAAACAAATGTTATGTCTGTGCTTCTATATGGATCTTGCACATGGAGAATGAATGAGGGCGACAATAAAAAAGTAGATACATTCCAATGTAACTGCCTACACAAAATATTAAAAGTCTGATGGCCAACAGTAATTTCAAATAATGACTTGTATAGAAAGACAAAGATGGTACCGACAAGCATAAGAATTTGTGAGAGAAGATGGAAAGAAATCGGACATATTTTACGTAGAAATGCCACCAATAATTCAAGGGTAGCTTTGTCCTGGACACCAGATGGGCGAAGAAAAAAAGAGGCAGGCCAAAAACAACTTTGAGGTGAATGGTAGAGAAGGAGAGAGATGCTTGGATGGGGGAGCTGGAACCAAGTCAGTGAAGTGGCACAAGACAGGAAGAGATGAATCTCTGTGCTGAAGGCCTCAATCTCCACTTGAGGAGAAGGGAGCAGTGAGTGAGTGAGTGAGATCATAATGTTAGCTTATGTTGCCCAGGCATCCTTAGACATTTAACTTGAAAATATTTAACATTATCACTCTGATGATCTTGATCCACAGGGAGAGCCAATGTTCCCTCACTCCGAGCACCTGGTACAGCCTCAAAAACACCCGCACTCAATGGAACAAATCTACCCCCAGGGTAGGCACCCATCGAGCAAGGTCCCCTCTCTGACATATACTCCACTCGTTACGTACCCAGAGGAAGACAGTGAGGCTAGTTCATCTACAGAGGTAAGAATGCTGTTTTGAGTGGAAGGGTGAGGAACAGTGGCATAGCTAGACTTTCTTTGCAGGTAGGGGGGCGGGGGGAAAACCATCAAAAATCTTAATCCAAGCTACCCCTCCTCCTCCCCCACCTCCGAAAGAAAGAAGACAACTTTAGGAAAAAATCAGATAATTTGAAGGAAAATTTGGATATTTTGAGGAAACAGATATTTTCAGAAAAAACTTCAGAATTTTGAGAAGTAAATTATTGCTAAATAGGCCGAAGTTTTAAAAAAAAATTGGGAAATTTTGTGATCCTTTTTCACAAGATGGCTGGTATACAACTGAATTTTAAAAGACTGATCGCTTTCATCAAGATTACCAAAACTATCAAACATTCTGAATTTTCTGTTGTGCACATTTTCCATCTTTTTGGAATTTCTAGCCGGGGGGTGGGATTGCCCCTCTGCCCCCTTTAGCTATGCCACTGGTGAGGAAGCATGAGGGCAGTGGTTCAAACTGCACCCATGAGAGGAGTTTACTTTCCCACTTGCTTTCTTTCCCTTTAAGGGGTAAAATTCATGCCAAAAAGTTTCTCTTTAAGCCAACCTGCACCTGACACCTGAGTAAATCTTGAAAACTCAGGTATGACAATTACCAATCTGAATTCCTGTTGAGTGTATTGTGTTTCCACTTCAAACAATGATTGTTGATCTGCCATTCCCATGCACACCACAGTCAAGTAGCCCAAGGCTATTTGTGTATAAGATTACAGACAGCCAGTGTGGAATATTCAGGGCACTTTTGTGATTGAAATCACTCATCCATGTTAAGTGTTTTAGTAGGAGAAATTTGTTTGGAAACTGGTGATAAATAGCTGTGTATCATATGCCTGAGGTGATGTGTTCATTAACTGTGAATGATTGATAAACAATTTCTTCTAAGAAAAGATATTGCTTCATGTGAGAAATTATCTGAATGGAAGGGGGAATAACTGAAAAAAATTTGGTTAAAAATAGAAAGAAATTTCATTGTAAAATGATAGGAAAATTTTGTAAAATTAGTTGGAAATTTTTGTAAAAATAATTGGAAATTTTTGTTAAAATGATAGAAAATTTTTGTAAAAAATATAGGAAAGTTTTGTAAAAATGCTCAGAAATTTTTCAAATATTGAAGGAGATTAGCAGCGAATTTTGATAGAAAATCAATTTACCCGTGAAATTTTTTGGCTTTAACAGGAAATTGTTTGGGTTCTTCATGGTGATCCAAAAGTTCTATCAAAAAAATTGCCCATTAATTATAATCTTACCATAGAAGTTTGTATTCCTTTCTCTCAAATCCCATCTAAATAAACTATTAAAGAATCAAATGGTTGGCTTGGCTCAAGAATATAAGATCTTTAATCACAATCCACTGAACGTGCTGTGCAATTGTATAGAATCAGCAATTTGTGCACACACAATTACTGTGGTTTTTCAAGCATGGTGTTAACAAGATGAGTTCAGGAAAGTGAGACTCAGTGGAGACGGGAGTTTGAAATATGATCTCCCAACTTGATCCCTTTGCAACTCAAGACTTGGGGTGGACAGTAATAGGCCAGCTAGATGTTGCCCCTGAGAGGTGACCCTTCCTGATCTCCCAACTTGTTCCCTTTGCAACTCAAGACTTGGGGTGGAAAGTAATAGGCCAGCTAGATGTTGCCCCTGACAGGTGACCCTTCCTGTGCTTCTGGTTTTGAGCTTCACGTATCTACATGGTTTTATTATCTGTATCTTGCTTTCAATTATCGGTAAATTAAACCAGCTTTTTTGTCCAGTTTCAGGTAAATTACTTTTGATTAGTCAGAGAAACATGTCTGATACTCTAGTATTCTAATAGATCACCAAGTTCATGTGAAAATCAGTCTCCAATAGGATATGGGTAATAATGATAATAATACATTGATTTAGTGCTAGTTTGATAAAAACATTCAAGAGTGATCTACATACAAGTAAATTCGATACGAAAGCAAAAGGAAGAATACAGAAATGACAACATAAACAGCTTCTATTTTCAAAATGGTTTTCTATTGTCAAAATGGACTGGAATAAAGCCTTCACATTACCATTACCTCCTTTTTTGACGCCTAAAAAACTTTGTACCAAAAAGGTAAACAAATTGTGTTTGCTATTCTGGTACAGAGTTTATTAAATACCGAAAAAGAAGTTAATGGTAATGTAAAGGCTTTATTCCAGTCCATTTTGACAATAGAAATCCATTTTGACAATGGAAATCCATTTTGAAAATAGAAATCCATTTTAAAAATAGAAATCCATTTTGAAAATAGAAGCTGTTTATAAATAAAACTACAATGGATCAAGCACAAATAGCAGATTAGACAAATGTCTTTAAAAAAAAAAGAAGAAAGTTTAGGTTTAGTTTTAAAAGAGGTCAGGGATACATTATCAATACATTTGATTTCAGTTGGGAGTGACTTCCACAACCAAGGACCTTTAAAAGCAAAGGCCCTTTCACCAATACTTGTCTACCCACTGTGGTGTAGCGGTCATCATACATGTCTAAGACCACGAGTCCTTGGGTTCAAGTCTGGGTTAGATAGACACGCTAGTGCACCACAACTGTTTATCAAAGGCCGTGGACATTGACTTGGTTGTCGATGATATGTATGTCCGTACGTCGTACCTGTGTTCTCGTCTGGGTCGTATTAAGCGTTTAGTGATAGCTTTGTTACTATCATAACCGAATACGCCTGCGACGATCCCGTCATTGTAATTGTGTGTTCACTCGTCGTCGACCAAGACTTAGGAACAAACAGGGACTTAAAATGAAAATCATAGTGAAATGGTTTTTCAGCCACCATCTCACATAAATAATAAGGAACAAGGCCTTTCATGCATTTGAAAACTTGTAAAATAATTTCATGATCAATTCTTTGTTTGACTGGTAACCAGTGAAGGGAGTTCAAATCAGCATTAATTTGAAAGAATTTTGTGCATGAATTTAGTTATGCGTCAACGTCCGAATAGATCAATAGATATATTCCAAATTATCAGCTTATGGTACACCTATCCAATGAACTTTAATCCAGAGGATGATCATTATCTGTCTATCTGATTGGCTCATATATTGTTTATATCATATCAATTTGCTTATTTCTCCTATTAATAGAATAAGAGGCAGTTCATGAAGAAAACCGATTCAGAGGTGGTCAAGAAACAAAGAGAGCTGCAAGATCAGTTGAATAAAGAGATGGCTGATAAACTTGGAACTGTGCCTGTGAGCTTTTTATTGTTGAAGATGTTTATGATAGATGATTGAAGGTGTATGATAGATGATTGAAGGTTAATGATAAATGATTGAATGTTTATGATAGATGATTGAAGGTTTATGATAGATGATTGAAGGTGTATGATAGATGATTGAAGGTTTATGATAGATGATTGAAGGTTTATGATAGATGATTGAAGGTGTATGATTTTGAAGGTTTATGATAGATGATTGAAGGTGTATGATAGATGATTGAAGGTTAATGATAGATGATTGAATGTTTATAATAGATGATTGAGGGTTTATGATAGATGATTGAGGTGTAATGATAGATGATTGAAGGTTTATGATAAATGATTGAATGTTTATGATAGATGATTGAAGGTTTATGATAGATGATTGAAGGTTAATGATAGATGATTGAAGGTTAATGATAAATGATTGAATGTTTATGATAGATGATTGAAGGTTTATGATAAATGATTGAATCTTAATGATATATGATTGAAGGTTAATGATAAATGATTGAATGTTTATGATAGATGATTTAAGGTTAATGATAAATGATTGAATGTTTATGATAGATGATTGAAGGTTAATGATAAATGATTGAATGTTTATGATAGATGATTTAAGGTTAATGATAAATGATTGAATGTTTATGATAAATGATTGAAGGTTTATGATAGATGATTGAATGTTTATGATATGAGACACAACAGCAGATAAATTGCTTTGAAAGTGATTAAATTCCATCATGATAGCTAAACATTTCATTAAAATCAGTTCAACATTAACCATTTTACCATTTTGTAAGAGTCTTAGTCATGCGCCCAATACAATTCTAGCAGGAATAGGCTTTTCCATCATTTATAGTGACTGAGATTTAGGAAAGAAAATTAAACACATTTTGCTTAAATTAAAAACTGATCAAACTTTGATCAGCAATAACTCTAAAATTGAAACTGCTTTTTCAAAATTCAAAAACTGATCCGCTCGATTTAATATAAAATTTTGCACGCTTCTGAATAAAGGTGTTGAAAATCTTTCCACAAAAAATCCTAACAGAAATAATATTAATGTAGTGAATACATCTTTTTATACTTCTTTCTTTCGCAATTAGTGTATGGCTCATCGCACAATTACATTGGGGACATTTTTAGAGCACATATGTACCACATATACTTTTGTGTACTCAAAATACCAGATTTTTCTTTCCGCGAATTCCCGATTTTCTTGCGGTTATAATTGCTGGAACTTTATATTTTTTCCAGCTCCATGCTCAGATGCTACTGTACATGTCCATGCACCTGCAAGTGAATGCTTGGCTGAAATTCCTATATATTTTCTTAACCTTGGTGGGAGGCCTGAAAATAATCTACAACAAATCGATAAACTTCATGCCTCCATAGCCCACAGACAATGTGAGGGCAAACGTCACTTGAATATTCATATTAACCAAAAAATTGCTATACTATTGTGTGTTAAATAAGCATTTGATTTTTGGGGGACCCCTAAAAATTTGCCCTCACTTTTCTGTCTAGTGCACCTTTAATATGTCATCAAAGGATTAATTAGTAATAGCATGAGAAACAATGGGTGTCTTAGCTTAGCTTCAAGGAGTAGCTCAATTGAAATATTAAGGCATGTTGTTCTAGGCTTAGTTAATTGTCTTGCAAGGAATGGTACGAAATATTATCAGCATTACTAAATCTGTGGTTTTCTTATCATTTTTTTTTCTCAGGAGGAGCAAAATACGCTACAGCAACAGGTGAGATGAAAATTTGATAATAATGTAAATTCTTAGATCAAAGTGATCATCAGTGGATTGGAGAAAAATGGTTGGACCCCCATGCTCAATACCTTTTGTGTGCAAGAAATTACAAATATTGTCAAACGTTTAAAGGATTAGTTCAGTAGCCAAGCATGCTTATCTTATATGAAAGAGGACTTCAAAAGAAACAAAATGGTGCAGAAAGCATTCACAAATCTTTATCTGTTAAGGAGATATTAAAGGATTAGTTCAGTGGTTAAGCATGCTTATCTATATGAAAGAGGACTTCAAAAGAAACAAAATCGTGCAGAAAGCATTCAAAAATCTTATTCCCTTATATATATATATATATATATATATATATATATTCATATAAATATATATATAAATATATATATATATATATATATATTTTATTTATATAAATATATATAGATGAAAATTCACAGAAATATTCCTTTAAAATAATTTCTCTGCATGGAAGTAAATAGTGATTTCATTGTGTGCATATACACAGCAACTGCACTCCCTTCTGTAAGCAATCCTATGCTATGGTTTACATCTCCCCCTCTCCCCCTTCAGTGCTTACTCATTTTATGAATGGCCCCTAAGATGAACCTGTTTGACAAATAATTAGCTTCTCTCTGTGAAGGAATTATTTTTGTCTCTTGTTTACATTACAGATTGATGCCCTTATAGCCAATGCAACTTCTGTAAATCCTGCTGAAGCGTAAGTACAACTTACTCCCTTAAAGATTGATGGACAGGCAGCAAAAACTTGAGCTTAATTGGAAGAAATTAATGAACAACATCTATTTTCAAAATGGATTTCTATTGTCAAAATGGACTGGAGTAAAGCCTTCACATTCCGTATGCTCTTTTGTGGTGCTTAATAAACTCTGTACCAGAATAGCATACAAAAATTATGTTAGGTACAGAGCTTTTTTAAGCACCAAAATAGGAGTATAATGGTAATGTGAAGGCTTTATTCCAGTCCATTTTGACAAAAGAAATCCATTTTGAAAATAGAAGCTGTTTATGGCATAAACCATTAAAATAGCAAAAAGTTTAATCAAAATTGACCCTTTTACAGCATCTTGATTTTTTAGGCCTCATTATGATAAATTATGCAAATATTTATGTAAATTTTAAGAACATGCATCCATAGGTGTACATCACAGGAAAAATAGGTGCCTTAGATGGGCAAGGCAGCTCCCGGCTGTACTAAGATGGCAAAATTCATAGGGTACCAGTTTTGGTGAGTAAAAGAATCAAATTTTGGCAAATCTTGCCCGACATACAGATTTCTTGAAGATTTTTCTTTACAGTTTTTTGAAGGTGTGCAAGACACATCCCATAATTTTTGGTAAAATTGCATATTATTTGCAGGGAAACTGGGCCCCTCCCCTTCCCTTCCATAGATAGGCTTAACCAGATAAGTACTATTATTTGCAGGGAAATTAGTCCCCTCCCCTTCCCTTCCATAGGCTTAACCAGATAAGTACTATTATTTGCAGGGAAATTAGGCCCCTCCCCTTCCCTTCCATAGGCTTAACCAGGTAAGTACTATTATTTGCAGGGAAATTGGGCCCCTCCCCTTCCCTTTCATAGGCTTAACCAGATAAGTACTATTATTTGCAGGGAAATTGGGCCCCTCCCCTTCCCTTCTATAGGCTTAACCAGATAAGTACTATTATTTGCAGGAAAATTGGCTCCCTCCCCTTTCCTTCCATAGGCTTAACCAGATAAGTACTATTATTTGCAGGGAAATTGGGCCCCTCCCCTTCCCTTCCATAGGCTTAACCAGATAAGTACTATTATTTGCAGGGAAATTGGCTCCCTCCCCTTTCCTTCCATAGGCTTAACCAGATAAGTACTATTATTTGCAGGGAAATTGGGCCCCTCCCTTTCCCTTCCATAGGCTTAACCAGATAAGTACTATTATTTGCAGGGAAATTGGACCCCTCCCCTTCCCTTTCATAGGCTTAACCAAATAAGTACTATTATTTGCAGGGAAATTGGGCCCCTCCCCTTCCCTTCCATAGGCTTAACCAGATAAGTATTATTATTTGCAGGAAATTGGGCCCCTCCCCTTCCCTTCCATAGGCTTAACCAGATAAGTACAATTCTTGGTACCAGATTTTGGGTGAGTGAAGATTTTTTTGGCACATCTTGCCCCATATACAGTTTTCTTGAAGATTCTTCTTCACCGTTTTTGCGTATACTATTTTCAGAAAAATTGTGACACCCTCTCACCCATATATATAGGATCTTGTCGAAATTATTGTTTCTGTGTTAGATGATTGACAGCTTTTTCAACCAATCACCATACGAATTAACCTAGCAACAAAATCTGCGTAACTAAGTGGTGCATAAATCCTATGCAGTACTGGTACAGTACAGCTAACTAGCAGTGCGCGCTCATGCAGTCAATGCAATATACTGCACAAAACAAATTTGTGCACACACAGACCAAGTGACAGACAGTATGGTGAACAAAGCTTGCGCTTACGGGCCCACTATGGTCTTTGTTAATGCAATTCCCGTTACCCAGAATGGTTAGCAAAAGCAATTTTGTTTATTCCTTCTGCTAAAAACTCTAAAGATCCGGAGAAGTGCCATAAATTGATCAAAACTTGAGGCAGGCCACATGAACATCTAAATGTCAATGCATTGGTCATGCATGATGATTGCAGATTTGAGGTTTGTTTGTTCCACCTAGTTACCACGTTGCTATGGTGGGCATTAATTGGTTTATAATCTATTGATGAATATTTTTTGCAACCATTGGTTTTTGCTATATTTTTAGATATTCCAGATAACATCTAAATTACTAATCAATAACACACAAAACATTTACCCAATCTTTCCACAGGTTTAGAAGTGCTTTCAATGGAGCTTTTAGTTTCTTTGGTAAAAATTAATTTGAATTTGAATTTTATTTTTCGATTTTTATTGGTGAAGGCAGTTCTCATCACTCCTTTCACAATTGTGTACATTCCCAGGTGCTTAAGGGATTAGTTCAGGGGTCAAGCAAGTCTATCTTATATTAAAAAGAAACTCAAAAGAAACAATGGTGGAGAAAATATTCAAAAATCTTATTCCGTTAAAGAGATATCTAAGATTGGTATCATTTGTGTAAATTGACTGAAATCAGACTAGTTGTGATGTCATAGCCTCAAATTCCTCAAAGTCTTTATGTATTCTATCATAATTTGTCCTACGGTTTTGTGGCTTAAAAACCATGGGATATGTCAAAAAGTAAATACATAAAGATTTTGAGGAATCTGAGGCTGTGACATCATAACTAGTCTGATTTCAGTCGTTTCTACAGATATGATACCAAACTTTAATCTTGAATATTTCTTTTAACGAAATAAGATACAGTATTTGAATGCTTTTTCACCATTTTGTTTCTTTTGAAGTCCTCTTTCATATAAGATAACATGCTTGACCCCTGAACTAATCCTATGAATGATGATAGGGTGCGCATATTATGTTTACTACGGATGGTGGAAGACTTTGCTCCTAGCATCCTGATTCCCATGCACAATGCATTACTCGTCGCCTTGGCTTCCCTCGACTGAGCTTTTTGTTTCTTAGATATATTTTATTGAATGTAATGGTGGCAATTCTTCCTTAATTTGATTCTGTTTGAATATTTAATGTGCTTGTGTTCATAATATCTCATTTTCCAATTAAAGCAAGTAGGAAAAATGATAAACAAATGAAAACTGAGATGTAATCCCTCTGTTCATGTAAAGTATCAGTAGTAGCTTAATGAGATTTCAACTTAGGGTCTTTTTTGATTATAGGATTATGGAACCCCTTCCTCCTTGTGACCTCCCCCTATTTTCTTTTCTTCCTGCCTCTGGAATGATCTAACCTCTGAGGCACAATTTGACCCTTGCTGTCGTGGTGCCGTTAAGCCACCATCAAACAAACAAGTATGATTAGCGATTGAAAGCATACGTTTCGTCCTATACCCTGCATGAATTGTGCAAACTCCCAGTATTTGATTGGTCAATAAGATTCCCAGTATACCATTGATCCATTATGGACACATGAATTTTGGCCATATTGATTAACAATGGAAAAACTGAGATGTAATCCGTCTGTTCATGTGAAGTATCAGTACAATCCCAATCAGACTTCAACTTAGGGTCTCATTTAATTATAGGATTATAGAACCTCCTCCTCCTTGTGACCTCTCCTAGTACCTTGTGACCTCTCCTAGTACCTTGTGACCTCTCCCAGATCCTTGTATGCTATTACACCCATTACTTTCACTTTTCTTCAAATGCACTATTTGGTCTTTTATGGTAGTAAAATTTAACCTCTCTGACACATGCTGTCCAACTGCCGACAAGTCTTATCAACCAATCAAATGAATAGACAGATGTGTTATTAAAAGTTGGTATCAGTCTTGCTTTGATGTTTCAGTCGGGTGGAACATTTTTTGATTTCCATTGAGTTTGTTAATCTGTGTCTGTAATCACATGAGAACATCTGTGGAAATAAAAGCAAAGAAACCTGTGAGAACCCCTAAATTATGGTGGAAAAGTGTGTCATAGCTCCTCGTAGAAATTGTGGCAATGTGAGACGAGAGCAGTAGGCTCACCTGTGGAAGCATGTATGGTGGTGTGTTTTGCACATAATGTGCAATTGGAAAAAAAAGTGATGTACATTTTGTGATGTTTTGTTTGAATAGATAACCTTTACAAAGCTTGGAAAAGTGTGCCATAAGCTGTGGTAGAAAAAGTGGCAATGTCGGCAAAGAGTGCGAGGTTCAGACATTTCACCTTGAAAGATGTGTTTTGCACACATTCTCACATGTGAAATTAGAAAAAGTGACGCACAATTTCTATAATGCAGAATTCTCATTTATTCACATGAATTTGTCACATGACTGACTAAACATAACCCAGTGTTTCACTCCTTGTGACAAATCTACATGGTAAGAACACATACTTGTTTTTCTGTTGATCCTTTACCCTGCTGCATCCTCTCATGTCTTTTCCATATTTCCTCCCGCTTTCCCAGAAGAGAATTTAAGAAAAGACGGAAGAAGAAGAGGAAGAAGAAAAAGATGAAACATTTTGATCGCGAACTGGATGCAGAAAAGGTGAAGGGTCCTGTTCTTATTCTCCCTACAGCATCTAAGGTTCATCAATCAGTATGAGAATTCCAGTACTGATATATATATATATATATATATATGTATATATATATATATATATATATATATATGTATATATATATATGTATATATATATATATATATATATATATACAAATATGTATATACTGATATATATATATATTTATATATATATATATATACTATATATACTATATATTTACTGATATATATATATATATATATTGCCAAGTCCATATTGGTATTCATATTTCTGTGTGACCTTTTAAAACAGTAAAACAGTTAGGCAAACATGATTTTGTCCGTATTTCGACCAATCAACTACTGGTGGAATTTTTGTTTTGTAACCTACCAATCAGCTGCAGCTACGGGATGAAAAGTTGTAAATAACAATGCACACATGTATTACTTTACGTATAACACATGTATGATTAGCGATTGAAAGTATACGTTTCGTCCTATACCGTGCATGAATTGTGCAAATCTCCCAGTATTTGATTGTTCAATAAGATTCCCAGTATACTGTACCATTGGGCCATTATCGACATATGGATCTTGGCCATGTGGCATTATTTAAATTAGTTTTTCAGAAATTGCTGACTCTTATTTAAAATGGTTCATACTGTAATGGTGATTCGCTTTATTTATACAAGTAATTGGAACAGAGGTGTAGGAAGCTTTCGAAAAGTAGGGGGCACGACCTCTTAGGGGGCACTTCCGCGAGTCATATGCATATGTCGGCCCCCTGTCTCTAGATAGAATAAAAGGGGCACTTCATTGTTAGAAAGGAGCAAATTTCCAATGGGAACCTATTTCTCTGTACATGGGTCTTACAAAAGTTGCCAGTTTCCTACTATAGGGTCAGTAATTAAGGGGCATTTTATTTTGAAAGAAGCACTTTTGTAATATTAAATGAAAAAAGGGTGCCCGAATTTCTCCAGTTCTTGCACCTTTGACAGTAATTGAGGGGCACTTTTCATTTCCAGAAGGGGCACTTTTGTCATTTTTCGGAAAAGTGGGGCACGTGTCTCCAGTGCCCTCCCCCTCTCCCGCCCACCTGTTCCCACACCTATGAATTGGAATAATTGTAGCTTCTTTCTAACAGTATTTGTTGAGTTTTTACATTTTATTGAAAGCATCTGACAAAGATGCAAAGTAACTTACAGACGGCTATAAGAGATTTAAGTTGGAGGGGCAAAACATGATGAGGGGGATGGGGACAAAATATGAACTTCTTTGTAATCATACATATAATGTTAAACAATAAAATCCCTTCAATTATATCGATCATATAGCACTCATTGCCACTTTGCCAAGCCACCCATGCTGCAAGCCGCCCACGCCGCAAGCCACCCACACCGCAAGCCACCCACCCCGCAAGCCGCCCACGCCGCAAGCCGCCCACGCCGCAAGCCGCCCACGCCGCAAGCCGCCCACGCCGCAAGCCGCCCACGCCCGCCCACCCGCAAGCCGCCCACGCCGCAACCGCCCACGCCGCCGCACGCCGCCCACCCGCAAGCCGCCCACGCCGCAAGCCGCCCACGCCGCCCATGCCGCCCGCCACGCCGCAAGCCACCCACGCCGCAAGCCACCCACGCCGCAAAGCCGCCCACGCCGCCACCCAGCCGCCCACGCCGCCATGCCGCCCACGCCGCAAGCCACCCACGCCCACGCCGCATGCCACCCACGCCGCAAGCCACCCACGCCGCAAGCCACCCACGCCGCAAGCCACCCACGCCGCAAGCCACCCACGCCGCAAGCCACCCACGCCGCAAGGTGTTCCCTGCTGTGCTATTTCATCCACATTATCCTTTTATGTTCCCTTTTGGTGTAGGATCATTTTCAATTTTTTTATTTTGTTTTTTGTGAAATTGTTTGCTTCAGCCACCCCCCCCCCCCCCCCTTCCCCCCCTTTCTTTTCTTCTAAACAGAAGTGTTAAATTTTGTCCCACTTCTGAAGCAAAAAAACAAAATAAATACAAAACAAAGATTATACACATTTTTAAAAATGTCCTCGAAAAAATGGGGAGGGGGTACCCTTCCTGTGGCTATGCTACTAAGTACACTATGCACACACTTGTTACTGATGAAAAAACAATCAAAATAGCTAACCCAGTTTGACCTCTTCAGTATATGACAGGCTGGCTTTTCTCACATGTTCATTTTGGTCAGAGCAATGGTTCAAATCTTGGTTGTGTTGATCAAGAGAGGAATCTAGGTGTTGTCATTACTAGCAATCTGAAACCTTGTAAATAGTGTACTTTAGCAGCTGCAAGGGCAAATATGATGCTTTGTTTGATTAGAAGAAATTTTTTTTTTGGTAAAGAGGTAGTTCATAATTTGTATAAGCAGTCAGTCAGGCCTCACCTTCAGTATGTTATTCAGGTTTGGAGTCCCTTTAATGAGAAAGATAAGTTCATTTTGGAGCAGGTTCAGGAAAGAGCCACTAGACTTATTCCCGAAGTAAAGAATCTCTTTTATGAATCTAGGTTGCAAATTCTTGGTTTGACTATGCTTGAGCTGAGAAGAATATGTGGCGATATGATTCCGGTTTTTAAATTCCTATCTGGTAGTAATGCTTTGACTTCCTCTTATTTCTTGCATGTTTCAGCTAATACTCATGACATGTAACAGTTTTAAGTTGACCAAAGAGTTCTCACAGATAGATATTCAGCATTTTATCTTTTCACAGAGTTGTTAGTGAATGGAATGGTTTGCCTGAGTGGGTGGTTAGCTCTAATTCTGTTCACAATTTTAAAGTCAACATTGATAAGTTCTTTACTAACTCTGGGCATCTTTGACTTGTTTTTTTTTGTGGTGGTAGTGGTGTTAGTTTAGGCTTTTTATGGGGTGAATAACCCTTTTTAGCCCTTCATCTTGTTATGTTATGTTCAAACATGGTAAAATTTAAGTTTCAAAACTGGTAAGTAATTTTACCAATGTTGACCATGGTATGTAGCTGTAAGTTGAGATTTGGCAAAGTTGGATTATTCCAATAATAATCAAAAATTTAAGGCAATGCATATATACAGTACTATGTTCAAGTATATGTCCCAAATAACAGTGACAAGTTTTTGGTTGCGATACAATTGTGATAAAAGAGTAACCGTATGTCTGTTTTGCATCATACTTGCTATTATAATTTTGATGATAATTATATGTACATGCTAATGTTGTCAACAAGTTCTATTTCATTGGTATGCATGGTGGGCATGGCGTGTGAATGCATGTAATTTAGCATATTTCATGATATGCAATGACTGTTGATATAGCTTTCAAATCAACCACATTAGAAATGGCTCTGCTTAAAACCAGGAACACTTCGACTGGCCCTCATAAAGAGCAGGGCCGGTTGAAGTAAAAGTTATCTTTTTCTTCAATTCCCAAAACCACAAATCTGTGGTAGGTTCAACACTCCATACAAGCTGTTCAAAGAAACATGTGCTTGATTTCCACCCAACACAAAGTAGTTTTTATTAAGAGGAGCAGTATCTCTCAAGGAGTAAGAAATTTCCTTTGAAGCAAAGTTAATCGTGTGGAATGATGCGCATAATTTGTAGTCTGAAATTTGCACAACTTGCTTTAAGCAGTGTCTATACTAATGCAACCTTCAAAAAGAATGCATCAGAATTATCAAACTTGTTTATATTTCTGCTAATACACATTGGTGCTATATACAGTATTATGTGAAATTTTTGTTGTAAAATTTTGCTATGATATAGCTCAACAAAAAAAAAAAAAAAATCAAACTTGTTGGCTGTGTATTAGCAAAGGTTCCAAATTCATTATAAAAATATGATAATCATCCATTTCTGCAAAAAATCTGTTGTATAGTTTCTGACAAAAAATTTGATAATCACTTGGGCTAAAACTCTGATAATCGTTTATGACAAAAGTTTGATCATCTTCACTGAAAAAAAGTAGGAAATTTGTGACAAAAATGTGATAATCATTTGGGACAAAAATCTAATCTGATAATACTTCTCGTAACAAAAAGTATTAGTTTTATCACCATAAATCAGTTGGAAAAGTGATGCGGGCAGGCATTTTGTTTTGCTTTTTTCCCAAGCCATTTAATTTTGGCGATTTGTAGCATTCTGGATCAGGGAACACATCAGATCTAATAGATATTGAAAATTATCGGAAGCAATCGTTCATATTTCAGTAGAAAGTAAAACTTCATGAGGAAATAACCATCTTTAGAAGGAATGGTCCATCAATCATTCATGGGTTTTGCACAAAGTCCTCCCAAGCATGTAATGTATTTGTATTTAGGCTTAGCCAAGGACTATTCTGATTCATTTCAATGAACATCAGTTATGTGACTTGAGCCCCAGATGAATGACCTATTGGGTACAGCGTAACAGTAGCTGGTTGCTAACAAGTGAAGTGTGAATAGGCTATGAAGATGCTGTCAGTTAAGAAGGTATAGATTACCCCTGTGTTGTGTATGGTGTAACAATAACTGGATGCTATAGTCAATGAATTGTGAAGAGTCTCTCGGGTTAAATGGTGTGGATTACCCCTGATTTTGAGAAAATTAAGGGTGTCGGTTTGGAGGGGTCTAAGGGCCAAAAATTCCAAAAGAAGAAATATAAGTAAGGACACTGATGACTGATCCAAGAGAAAAATATATTACCTAAAAAAAAAACTGGGATTCTCAAAACTGATGCCCACGCCGGGTGATAAGCTAATAATTTTAAATTATTATTATTATTTTTTATGAATCCTAAACCATTTCTGCCAAAACTTCTAATATCCTCTTAAGATGAAATTGATATTGTTTTCTGGTCTCCTGTCAGGATTTGGAGAGGGAGAAGAGACCGACAAAAGACAAGAGGATGAAAGTCCGCTCCTTGCCAACTTCCGACAGGAGACGATCTTCTCCGACAGCAGCTTCTCCCTGGATTCAGATGAGGAGCCGTTCACCGATTAATCTTTCTGTGAGTAAAGCTTGCTCAGTCCTTGCCAAAGATTACTCCAGTGTGTTGAAAAGTGACCTCACTATATAGGCCTACAGGTTGGTGTCAGAAAGGCAAATCAAGGGCAATTTATTTTTGTGTATGTCTTTGAAAATTAATTGCCTTTACTGAATTGACTTGGATCTGCCTTTATGACATCACAATTTACACTGCGAGGTCACACTGATGAAAATCCTCTGTCATATAAATTGAAATAAAAATTCATGGGAATATTTCTTTAACTAGGTAATTTTAATTCAATTTTTTTATTCAAACTACAGTACGTGTTATATGACATAGTTCTGATTATACCGTGCCAAGCAATAATTAGTTTAATTAGTACAGTACTACTTTTAACGTAATTTTTACTCTAATCTATAATAACACTTAATTTTACTCTAACCTAAGTTTTTATTATTCAGTGAGTGATAATCTTAACTCGATATTTATGACTCTACACTAGATAAATATTGCTCATTAAGTACTAATCTTTACTAGGTAATTATAAAACTTACTTATTACTCTAAACTAAGTAATTATTACTTGGTAAATTTGAATTTGATTAATTATTCATAACAATATTAACTTTTGCCCTGGTATACTCTGTAACTAAGCAATTGTTATTCGGCAAGGACTAATCTTAAGTGGTTTACTCTGTAACTAAGCAATAGTTATTTGGTAAGTACTAATCTTAAGTGGGTTACTCTGTAAGTAAGCACTTGTTATTCAGTAAGTACTAATCTTGAGTGGTTTACTCTGTAACTAAGCAATTGTTATTTGGTAAGTACTAATCTTAAGTGGGTTACTCTGTAACTAAGCAATTGTTTTTCAGTAAGTACTAATCTTAAGTGGGTTACTCTGTAACGAAGCAATTGTTATTCGGCAGGTACTAATCTTAAGTAGTTTACTCTGTAACTAAGCAATTGTTATTCGGCAAGTATTAATCTTAAGTGGGTTACTCTGTAACTAAGCAATTGTTATTCAGTAAGTACTCATCTTAAGTGAGATACTCTGTAACTAAGCAATTGTTATTCGGTAGGTACCAACTTAAGTGGGTTACTCTGTAGCTAAGCAATTGTTATTCGGTAAGTACTAATCTTAAGTGGGTTGCACTGTAACTGAGCAATTGTTATTTGTTAAGTACTAATCTTAAGTAGATTACTCTGTAGCTAAGCAATTATTATTTGGTAAGTACTAATCTAAAGTGGGTTACTCTGTAACCAAGCAATTGTTATTCGGCAAGTACTAATCTTAAGTGGGTTACACTGTAACTAAGCAATTGTTATTTGGTAAGTACTAATTTTAAGTGGGTTACTCTGTAGCTAAGCAATTGTTATTCAGTAAGTACTAATCTTAAGTAGGTTACTCTGTAACTAAGCAATTGTTATTCGGTAAGTACTAATCTTAAGTGGGTTACTCTGTAACCATGCAATTCTTATTTGGTTAGTAAAATTTTAAGTGGTTTACTCTGTAACTAAGCAATTGTTATTCGGTAAGTACTAATCTTAAGTGGGTTACTCTGTAACTAAGCAATTGTTATTCGGCAAGTACTAATCTTAAGTGGGTTGCTCTGTAACTAAGCAATTGTTATTCGGTAGGTACCAACTTAAGTGGGTTACTCTGTAGTTAAGCAATTGTTATTTGGTAAGTACTAATCTTAATTAGGTTATAGTATTTGATTTATTTGATTTATTATTTATTTCCACACTAATAGAACAAAAGCTTTTTGCTACATTCATATAACAATATGATTGATGTAGGTGGTATGAATGAGCTATTGCTGTTACAAAGCTTACTAATAGTTAAATTATTACTCTAAACTAATAACTACTCAAAAAGTATTTATATTGACTAGATAATTTTAAGTCAAAATGTTTACTCTTAACTACGTAATTGTTGCTCATTAAGTACTTATCTTAACAAGGTAATTTTAGTTCTTTAACTTGTTACTTTGAACTATGTAATAATGCAAGTAGCAATCTAACCTAGGTAATACTAACTTAGTAAGTATTTATCTAATAATTTGTTTTGTGTTTTGAGTCCTTTTAATTCAAATGCATTGATAGATTAAACCAGAGTTATTATTGATAGTTCAAAAGGGAGAGGAGGGGGAGGGGGTGTAAAGCTTGCTCATTGCTTGCTAGCTAGGTAATTACTTTATTTGATTGTTACTCCATAAGTTGAGTAATTATTACGTAATAATTACTCATCTTAACTCAGTAATTTTAACTCTTAATTGTTACTCTTAGCTATTAAAGTAATTATTAATCAGTAAATATTATTTTCAGCTGAGTATTTTTTTTTCTGATCCATTTTGACTTACTGTGTAACTCAAATGCATCACTCAATTATGCCTGAGTTATTATTGTTTTTCAAAGTTTTGAGGGGGGTAGTGGAGTGGTGGTGGGGGGGGGGTGGCATTTTCTTCTGTCCACCTTTTTTGTATGCATACAGAAATTAAGGATTTATTTTGGGAAAATGATATTGTTTTATTTCTTTTCAGAGTACTTCTGCTAATATTTCTTCCCTTCCTGAAACCTCCATCATAAAACCAAAATCAAGACCGATGAAAAAGACAGCACTGGATGTCAAACGAGAATTGGACAGCCACAACTACGTAGCCCCTCCGAACCCATACATTGAAGTGAGACACATTAGACCATTAGAACATTCACCTTCAAACCTATACAGTGAAGTAAGACATGGTAGACCACTAGGAAACTCACCTTCACAACCGGAGTACCTTTATGCCAGAGTAAGTATAAAAGTTAATTCACATGACCCAAATACAATTATAAGTAACCAAATTAAAGAAAGTGTTGGCCAAAAAGAGAGGGTGTAATTTTTTGAGTCCCAAGAATATTCTAACACACTTTTTGTGCACGTGATGGTACTGAATATCTTTAAAATGAATGTACAAATTAATCATACTTATTTTTCATGAATACTTAAGTAATTTTTAATGACACAAGTATCAAATATTTAGACCTGTGTTGTTTCAAATTTCCTTTGACTTGACAAAAGGCAGCCTTATTTTTTGACCGACTGCTCCTTTAATTCACATGACCTGAGTTAAAAATTATGACAGTGTGAAGTTTGATTTCACTTTGGTCAATTATTTTACTGCATTCGGCGTAATAAGCATCCGAACGCTTACAAAATAGAATTGCACCACTTCATGACTTGTCCTTCTCTTTAAAAATTTGTTTCACTAAATTATAATCATAAACTTAATGTAGCAAATAATGAGACGACTGATCTTGATTAAAATAACCACTCAACCACACTATAATGACTTTATCCATTGCTAATATGATACTCAACACTAACATCCACAAAACCCAGGACCAACAGGAGAACTAGTACAATGGAGCCATTAATAAGGGAAATTATCCTTTATATTTGTAGTTTTCAGAATAAAAAAATAAAGAGGAAAAGTCTGACCAGACCTGCTTATTTATCAGATCAGATCTGACTGTTTGAAACTTTAAGAAACACAACAAGTAATGGTTTAGGCTTAAAGTTTCTTCGCAACAAGCGCCCATTCTCCATGGTTGCGTGTTATTCCAATTGCATTGTGTGAAAAGGTTCTATACTAACGCCACAATAACCACCACAAAAACAATGGGTGCCATCACAAAATAAGCAAATAATGTAACAAAACTGAATAATCTTAAATCTTGAAATTAATCAAATAAATTATTTCATTACTTAAAAAATGTAGGGTGGGCGCTTATTGGAGCAGGGGTGCTTAATACGTCAATACGGCAAATTATTCTACGTTAGTCAACATGAAATTAACTTGTACCACATTCAAGCATTTTCATATCAACTAGGGGCAAATTCAGAATGTTGAAAAAAGGAGAATAGCTAGGGGGTGGGTCCAACTGTGATTTTTATCCATACTTAGTCCTCCTTCCCCATCTCCCTACCTACTTCACCTTTTATTACACCCCTGCACTTCCTCTTTCGAGCCCAGCTTTCTTGCTATTAGCTCCTCTCCTTCTCTCAGACTTCTCCTATTATCTTTTTTTCCCCTACATCTGGAATGATCTAACCTCTTGGGCACAATTTGACCCTTGTTGTCGCTGTGCCATTAAGCCCTCATCAAAAAAAAAACCAGATTTGTATTCACATTTTGATAAACAATGTAACACTCTACTGTTTTATTTTGATAAGCACCAAATGTGATGACAAAATTTCTACTGGACTTTAGGTCCCCTCATGTCAACCTAAACAATAGCAATGATTGTTATCAATATGTGTCAAAGTGGCATGAGTCAGTTCCACTTCTGTTGTAATATTATTTTATATCTTTGAAATTGTTTTCGGTGAATTTTTACATACAAAGAACAATTCAAATTATAAATTCGAGAATTTTTGAAAAATAAAGTGCGTATTAAATTTTGAAATATAACCAGACATCTTTTTTTCATAGCCATTAGAATTGTCACCAGGAGAGACACAGAAATTAGGTGAAGAAAAGGCCAGATTAACCGCGAAATCCAAAAGAAGTGGGCCAAAGAAAGAAAGAAGTTGAACAATCTCTTAGATGAGGCATTTTCAGTTAAATTAACAACCTTGAACTCGAATAAAACCTACCCAGTCACTGATGATGATTCGTACTCGCTTGATGCAACTCATGAATATTCAATGCCAAGCTCTGCTTTTGAATATCCACCTTCAGAAAGAAATGATTTACATGCACATTATCAAGCAAGGCATTCTGGGATACAAGATTCACGTACAAGAAGGGGCCATTCTTTACCCAGATATCATAAGAGGGTCGACCCGTAAGCCCGGATCCTCAGAGCAAGGACTCTGAGAGATTATTTCACACAAGAAGCCCCAAAGTTTTTCAAACAACATCACCTGATGAGTTGACAAGACCTCCGACGATTGGAATGCCCAACAGTGAAGAAAATGTCAAATCTCACGCAGAGCCCAAAAATGAAGATGCATATCGTTCTCCATCGGGTAATATCAAACACTTACCAGGAATGATCAAAGAGGAGAATAATCATCCGAAAAATAATGAAAATATTCAATTATTGGGATTACCAGAGACTTCTATCCAAAGACGGGATAGGCAGTCTGAAAAGAGACATACTAATTATCAAAGATGATAATATCATGGTCGGCAAAGAAAGCTAGGCCTATGATGTTTGTATTGTTTTTTTTTTTTTTATGTTTTAAGTGAGGTGAAGATGTGTATATCATGATAGTAAAGAAAGCTAGGCCTATAATGTTGAAATAACGGGCCTCACTTGAAAACATTAAATTGTTGGGATTACCAGAGACTTTTATCCAAAGACAGAATAGGCAGTCTGAAAAAAGACATACTAATTATCAAAGATGAGAATATCATGGTTGATGAAGAAAGCCTATTATATTTGTAATGTTTTTTTTTAAGTGAGATGATGATGTGTATATCATGATAGTAAAGAAAGCTAGGCCTATCACGTTGAAATAACGGGCCTCACTTGAAAATATTAAATTGTTGGGACTACTAGAGACTCTCTATCCAAAGACAGAATAGGCAGTCTGAAAAGAGACATACAACAATCAAAGACAAGAATATCATGGTTGGTAAAGAAAGCTAGGCCTATTATGTTTTTATGTAAGTGAGGTGATGATGTGTATATTATGATAGTAAAGAAAGCTAGGCCTATGACGTTGAAATAAAGGGCCTCACTTGAAAACATTAAATTGTTTGGATTACCAGAAACTTCCATCCAAAGACAGAGTAGGCAGCCTGAAAAAAAGACATACTAATTATAAAAGATGAGAATATCATGGTTGGTGAAGAAAGCTAGGCCTATCATATTTTTAATGTTTTTTTTTAAGTGAGGTGATGATGTGTATATCATGATAGTCAAAAAAGCTAGGCCTATTATGTTGAAATAATGGGCCTCACTTAAAAACTACTAACGATCAAAGATGAGAATATGTCATGGTTGGCAAAGAAAGCTATGCGTATCATGTTTTAAGGCTTTTAAGTGAGGTGATGATTTAGATATCATGATAGTAAAGAAAGCTAGGCCTATCATGTTGAAATAATGGGCCTCACTTGAAAACTACTAATGATTAAAGATGAGAATATGTCATGGTTGGCGAAGGAAGCTTTGCGTATCATGTTTTAAGGCTTTTAAGTGAGGTGATGATTTAGATATCATGATAGTAAAGAAAGCTAGGCCTATCATGTTTTTAAGCGAGGTGATGATGTGTATATAATGATAGTAAAGAAAGCTAGGCCTAACATTTTTGTTGACCAAGTTCATACCCCCGAAGCAATCTAACATAATTTTTATAAGTTTTGAAATCCTTACTGCTACTATTAAATAGTGCTATGGGAGCCACCATTTTGATTTCAAAACATGCAGATTAATGATGTCACCAGCCCAGCAGGAAGGATGTTGGAATGCTTTGTAATTCTTCATAATCTACCTAAAGTTTTCTAGCTTATGAGAAATTGTTTCTCTTTTGTAAGTGTCAAAGACATTTTTGTGTACACATTAAATTATCAACACATGCTGTTAAAACTTTGTGTCACATTATTTTAAAATAAAAACTTTGATCACGTTTACAAAGAAATACATTAAATTCCTTACGTCCCTGTTGGGGAAATTATGTCATCATGCACAATAATTCAATACAGAATTGAACAAAATGGCAGCCTCCATGTGTCGACTTCACACCTGAATAACTTGAGATACATAGGAATAAGATTTTGACTTCCTGTTTTTGGTAGTTGGTTAAGATTTGTGTCCTCTATCGTAAGAAATAATGATTGTATCCAACTTTTATGTCTCCTTTAAAGATGGATAACTTGAGATAGGAATAAGATTTTGACTTACTGTTTTTAGTAGTTGGTTAAGATTTGTCTCCTTTATCATATAAAATATTGATTGTATCAAACTTTATGTCTCCTTTAAAGATGGATAACTTGAGATAGGAATAAGATTTTGACTTGCTGTATGGGTGTGCCCCTCCCCCCCCCCCCCCAACCAAAAAGAATCTAGATGTTTTTAGGCTGATTAATATTTATATTGCTTTTTATTTTTATGAAAATGTGGCTTCGTGGAGCTCTCTGTTGAATAGTGAGGGCGTTTTTTTTGCTCATTTACGTTTAACGGCATCGTGACTCTGACTGTTGCGGTGCCGTTAAACATCAACAAACTACAAAAACTCATTCATGGTTAATTTTGAAATTCTAGAGGTCTCTTTTCTTTTAGTATGGGTGTTGCTGACAATTTTGTATGTATTCATTACCTAATTATTGATGTTTCATTTGCTTGGAACATTCATATTAAAGGTTGTCAGTACCATCATGAACAAAAGGGTATTCGAATATTCTAGAGACTCCAGAAAAACACCCCTCACATTACAGCCCAGTGCTCCTTTAAATGTACTTTGCGTGACCTGTATCTACTCCGATGTGTGTTGTTCCCGTGTTCAAAAGTTGGGCAATACAATTAGGAAACAATATTTCTGCGAGACCCAAATATTATGTTTAATCTAGTGTTCCTTTAAAAAAATGATTTTATGATGGAGGTTTGTTCTGCTTTATTCCTGTTTTCTTGCCATTTTGTTTTATTGATATTATATGTTCATGCATTTGCAGCTGTTTATTATTAGATTTGATTTTGAAAAAGGTGGTATCGAGATCAGAGGTGTAGGAAGCAGGTGGTCCGGGATGGGAATGCCCACCCTCGGTGGATTTCACTTTTTCGGTTGCATGCTTTTTTCCTGGTTGGACGCTTAAATTGAAACAAATTGGCAAAGATATTTACTGGAAATGGAAGAAAATTTTCCAAAATTGAAGGAATTTTTTTTGTAAATTGAGTGAAATGTCCTGAAAGTTTAAATAAAAATTCCAAATTTGAAGATATTTTCCTCGAATTTGAAGGAAATTCCTAGAAATAAAAGGAAATTTCCTAAAAATTGTGCAATTGTTCCTGCTTGTTACCTGGAAATGGCAACCCTTCCTGCACCCCTGTTTGAAATAAAGATTAGTAATAGGAACAAAGTGTGAATATGAATTTGAATTCTGTGAATTTTTTTGTTTCATTTGGTAATGAATTAAAGAAATACAGTAGCTGAGGGGTGCAACTTGTCTGTTTTATAGGCGAGTTGATAAACAGAAAGACAGATAAAATGACCAATAGAATTATGAAGAAAGTGCCATTATTCAAAGAATGGAGCATCCGTGACATGGTGACATTTTGTGAAAAAAATTAATTGTCCAAAAATCTGTGACATTTTGATAATTCTGTGACAAAATGAACATAAACAGATGAATTAAAATTTGTACCACATTTTGTTTACATGTTTTACTCCTTCACTCACACTCATTGGTAATTTGATGTTGCATTTTTGTGGTGTATTCCATTTTTCATGAAACAGATGTAACCAAATGATCCTTTCTAAGAGTATCATGCACCGGTCAACTGGTCATGGTGTGTTAATCTATGCCAATCAAATGTGACTTAGGCAAAACTGATGTGACATTCTGTGCAAAAGGTGCCAAAAATTATGCGACATTTGAGACATGTACATGACAAGTTTAAAATTTTGTGTCGTGACATGTTGTGACAAGCCATCAATCATCACTGCATTCTCTGCATTATTTCATCTTCCATTTCTAGTGTGGAAAGCCTAAAAAATTCAGAAGTGACAGCTCCTGAGATCATGATGTCACTTCCGCTTGTGGAAGACACAAGATTTTTGATACTCTGCATGTGTACATTACATGCACTGCATTTCATCTTTCTATTTCCTGGATAGAAAGATGAAAGGTTGTTTTATGCATCTCGTGAGATTGCCGGACGGGATGTCCTTAGTTAAGTTACAAAGGAACTTGCTTTAATTATGTGGACTGCGAACGTGGTGGACAGTGGGGAGGGAGGGAGGAGGGGTTTGATGATATGGTGATTAATTTAAAGATTGTTCTCCTTCTAAATGACAACTTACTGTTTATATATACCCTGAAATAAGGGCCAACAAATCGTGCAGCAATTGGTAGAAATTTCAACCAATCAAACAATTTAAATAGAGTTCTAAACACTGTGTCCACCTGACGATTTCGCCTCTTTATCAGTTGTTTATGTACTTCATTGAATATTAATATTTTTTTAAATTGTCAATTCCTTTGGTAAATCTGAGTCAGTTTATGGACCCTTTAAAACCGAGTTTAGCCAAATTTGAATTCTTCAGCAATTTGACCAATCAACTGATAGGGAAACTTTCCCTTTGTTACCCAACCAATCAAACTGCATTTGCTGGATGAAAATTGTAAACAACAATGTCCACGTATTACCCTCATTTATAACGAACATATAAATGAGCGTTTTTCATTTGTTGGTCCCATACCGTACTTGAATTGTGCAAATGCCATGAATGCTCCAGTTTTTGATTGGTCTATAAGATTCCTGCAGTATATGATTGGACCATTACGAATACGTAAATTTCAACCATGTGACAGTATTTAAATTAATTTTCCCGAAATTGCTGATTCAGATTTGAAAAGGTCTATTAGACTGTAAATATGTCCCTGACGAAAGTGATATATTACCCAACAAACAGGGAGGTCTTAAACCCTAACCCTAACCTCTTAGGGTGTGGATGATTCGCTTCAAAACTGTTAAACCCTCCATGTATGTTGGGCAACATATTACTTTTTGTTCCAGACATATCCTGAAAAAACTTAAATTGTTTGTAAATTTCAAAATGTCAGAAAATATTTGAATAAAATGCATAAGGTTTCATGAGAATGTGATGTCATAACTAGACTGATTTCAGTCATTCTACACAAATTATACTTTTTCCCTTATCGTAATGCAATGTGAAACACTTTCTTCCCCATTCTCTTGCTTTAACTTCTCTGCTTTATTATAAGATGAACAAAAGATTTCACAAAAGGTTTTGCTTATCTTTTCAGTAATTCCTAAATAATATGTGTACAAAAATGAAGTCATATTCTGGAAGTGGGAAACTGAACATTTTAAATGGCGACCGGGAAGGTGGAAAATTTCCCCCTGACCTCTACCCATCTGAAGGGGGCAATGACGCTGAATAGGTGTGTGGTAAAAGCTAGACGGCGGTTTGAAAGAGGTTCAAACATGTCTAGTGCCTGTATGTTTGTGGGATTGTATGTTTGCTTTAATTTATATTTTCTGTTGTAAGAGGTGTGTCTGGAAATTGATTGTTACTTAAAGGTTTTGAACAGGTAAAGATTTTATACTCACCAAGACGGGCTTTAAATTCTGAACAGAGTAGTCTTTATATTATGATAAAAGCCAACGGCGTAGGAACTATTTTTTTCTTGGGGAAGTGGTGGAGGGACTGAAAGTTTATTTACCAAGAACCTTAATCCCTATTGTTCAAAAGTCTCATTTTTGTCCCATTTATTTTCACGATTGTGGGAATTTTTTTTTAACAAAGAAGAATTAGTAGTTAGTATAAGACTACATGGCAATACATACACGCTCGCAGTGCAGTGACCTGTCACCTACATGTACACGCACTAACTGCATGTTGTATGTTGCACATACGCAGCCGCTACGTCGGTGTGTACGATGTAATGCTACTTTTTACGGTCAAGTGTGGTCAATTCAAATGATTATAATTGGAGAATCTAAAATCGGATCCGGGATCGGACCGAGATATTATAAATTATAATCGAATGAATCAAAAGAACAAGCGCCGAAAAGGTTGATATATTTCACAGAGGGTACAAATAAGCCCAACAAGGGGTTTTCTTCCCTGAAAAGTGTGTGTGTGTGGGAAGAAGGGGGATTGGGGAGCATACTCCCGCACACTCACATTTTTAAGTAACCCCCCCCCCCCCAGCCAGCACCCCGCCCCTCCCCAGCTCCCAGCCACCCCCCTCCACAGCCAGCCACCCGCCATACCCCCTCAGCCATCCCTCTCCCCCAGCCAGCCCCTCCCACAGCCAGCCCCCAGCCAGCTTTCCCCAGCCGGCCCCCAGCCACCCCCATCCCTAGCCACCCCCGCTTCCTACGTCCTTGATAAAAGCACCTCTAGTTTACGAGTTTTGGCCAGTTTTGTTTTAAAGAAGTCGAATAATTTAAATGAATACAAAAATCGTGATGCATGAAAGATCATTAATGTGATGTTTATGTATGTATCTGTAATGTGATTCCTTTAAAACTTTTTCTCTTGCTAAATTTTGATTAAAGGATTAGTCACCCAAGTCCATCTTATATGGAAGATGAATTTAAAAGGTGAAGAAAGCATTAACAAAAAAAATCTTACTCTGTTAAGGAGATATTCAAGTTTATATCTCTCAGACTGGCTTATCTGTATAGAAACGACTGGTGTAGTAAGTCTATTATATAAGGCTGGTTCTCACATTAACTATTGCTAATGAATTTTGAAGAAAATGTATTCAACTTTTTAACTATTTAAATTATTTTTCCTCGAACTTTCTTCAGGTAAAAATTATAATTACCCTTATTAAGTTCTATTTCACTACTTTCCTGACATATCCAATGCTTTTTAAGCCACAAAATTGCAGAAAGAAATATGGTAGAATATATAAAGGCTTTGAGGAATCTGAGGCTGTGATGTCACAACTGGTCTGATTTGAGTATTTTCTACACAAATTATACCAAACTGAAATATCTCCTGCACGGAATAAGATTTTTGAATAGTTTCTTCCCCATTTTGTTTCTTTTGAATTCCTCTTTCATTTAAGATAGACTTGCTTGACCTCTGAACTAATCCTTTAATATCTCCCTAACTGAATAAGATTTTTGAATGCTTTCTTCACCATTTTTTTGTTTTGAAGTCCTCTTTCATATAAGATGGACATGCTTGACCTCTGAACTAATCCTTTAATATCTCCCTAACTGAATAAGATTTTTGAATGCTTTCTTCACCATTTTTTTGTTTTGAAGTCCTCTTTCATATAAGATGGACATGCTTGACCTCTGAACTAATCCTTTAATATCTCCTTAACAGAATAAAATTTTTGAATGCTTTCTTCACCATTTTGTTTCTTTCGAAGTCCTCTTTCATATAAGATGGACATGCTTGACTACTGAACTAATCCTTTAATATCTCCTTAATGCCCCAACATCAAACGTATCTTATATGTGGATGACTTCATCATCTTCTACTCCTCCCCTAGCTTTCCCATTGTTGAAAGTAGACTCCAAACCAGCCTCGACCTGCTGCAAGACTGGAGCAACAAAAACGGTTTTAAATTCTCCAAAGACAAGACAGTCTGCATGCACTTTTGTCATTTCAACAACCTCCACCCCAACCCAAACTTTGTGCTCAATGGTAGTCGCATCCTAAAAGTTGAACACACAAAGTTTCTGGGTCCAACTCTAGACCCTAAGCTTACCTACAAGCAACACATCACCAACCTAAAATTGAAATGCAACAGCTTCCTCAACATCCTCAGACTCCTCTCCAACACCACTTAGGGTGCGAACCGCTTTGCTCTCCTCAAAATTTTCAGGCTCACCATTTGTGATGTCACAACTGGTCTGATTTCAGTATTTTCTACACAAATTACACCAAACTTAAATATCTCCAGCACGGAATAAGATTTTTGAATAGTTTCTTCCCCATTTTGTTTCTTTTGAATTCCTCTTTCATTTAAGATAGACTTGCTTGACCACTGAACTAAACCTTTAATATCTCCCTAACTGAATAAGATTTTTGAATTCTTTCTTCACCATTTTCTTTCTTTTGAAGTCCTCTTTCATATAAGATGGACATGCTTGACCACTGAACTAATCCTTTAATATCTTGTTAACAGAATAAGATTTTTGAATGCTTTCTTCACCATTTTCTTTCTTTTGAAGTCCTCTTTCATATAAGATTGACATGCTTGACTACTGAGCTTGACTACGGCAATACTGTCTACTGTGTCGCTCACAACTCATACCTCAACCACATCAACACCATCCAAAATGAAGCCTTTAGGCTTTCTCTAGGTGCGTACAGGACCTCCCCAATCACCAGCCTTCATGTTGAAGCCAACGAAGCCCTCTTTCTACATAGATGTAGAAAGCTTAGCCTATCCTATGCTTTTAGGGTCCTCACCAACACCCAGAACCCTGTTTACAACCTCATTAGGTACCCCAATTTCTCCACCCTCTTGATAGGACTAAACCCTATCCCCTCCCTTCAGCTTACGCATTAAATCAGACCCTTCCATCTCGGCATCAACCCCACCACTCTCGACACCTTCTCCTGGCCCACTTTTCCTCCTTGGGCCACCCCTCCCTTCTGTCCACCTGGGCCTCTCCACTCATCACAAAACTCAATCCCATCCTAACCTCTTCATCAATCTCCACAACCAAGTCAAAGACCAACTCTCAAATTACACCGCCATCTATACTGATGGGTCCAAGGAGGGCAACAAGACAGCTGCTGCTGCGGTCATCCAAGACATCACCCTCAGTAGCAGACTTCCCGACTACTCATCCATCTTTTCAGCCGAGGCTAAGGCCATTCTCCTTGCCCTCAACTTTATTGAGTACTCCCCGCTCAGCCACTTTGTTATTTTCTCCGACTCAAAGGCTGTTCTTACTTCTTTACTCAACCCTAAATGGAATAACCTCACGTGCCACCTCCTCCTCCGCAAACTCCTTTCTCCCACCCTCTGCAGGAAAAGTATTCTTTTCTTCTGGATACCCAGCCATGTTGGCATCCCGGGTAATGACAGGGATGATGCAGCCGCTAAGCTTGCCCTCACCCTGCTCCTTTTCCCAAAACCCTCTCTGACATCAAACCGCTTATCGCTTCCCTTGTTCGGGACCGCTGGCAAACCTCATAGAAGTCCCAAATTGATAACAAACTCCATGTCATCCAGCCCACAATTCCGATCAAAGCCACCATCAACAACCTTTCTCGTATTGACAACGTTCATATTACCCGTCTTAGAATTGGTCACACTCATCTCACCCACCCCCGCCTCCTTATTGGCTCCCCCAACCCCTCTGCAACAATTGCCATTGCACCCTCACAATCCATCACGTTCTCCTCGCTTGCCCCCTGTACAACCTTCCCAGAGCTTCCCTTGCTCCCTACAACTCAATTGCTGAGTTCTTCCAGAAAAATCCTCCGGATAAAATTATCTCCTTCCTTCATCATGCCTCCCTCTACAACCATATTTAAATCTCCTCTTCCACTCCCTCTCTACTTTGTTTTTGTTTCAACCATGCACCTCCCCTCACGATCACAGCTTTCTGACCTTTTGTCCTTAAATTTATCTCATTCTCCCCCTGTTTCCTTTACTTCCTACCTCTAGAATGATCTGACCTCTCAGGCACAATTTGACCTTAGTTGTTGTGGTGCCGTTAAGCCATCATCAAACAAACAATCAAACAAACTTAATGAAATAAGATTTTTGAATGCTTTCTTCACCATTTTATTTTTGGAATCCTTTTTCATATAAGATGGACATGCTTGACCCCTGAACTAATCCTTTAATGTCTCCTTAACGGAATAAGATTTTTGAATGCTTTCTTCACCATTTCGTTTCTTTTGAAGTCCTCTTTCATATAAGATCGACATGCTTGACCACTAAAATAATCCTTTAATATCTCCTTAATGGAATAAGATTTTTGAATGCTTTCTTTACCATTTTTTTTTGAAGTCTTTTTTCATATAAGATGGACATGCTTAAACCCTGAACTAATCCTATAATATCTCTTTAACGGAATAATTTTTTTGAATGTTTTTTTCACCATTTCGTTTCTTTTGAAGTCCTCGTTCATATAAGATGGACATGCTTGACCCCTTAACTTATCCTTTAAAAAAAGAAATCAATCTTATTGAAATAAGATTTTTGAATACTTTCTTCACCATTTTGTTTCTTTTGAAGTCCTCTTTCTTATCAGATAAACATGCGTGACCACTAAACTAATCCTTTAAATGTGTATGCACGTGCAGAGGTAACGTAAATTACATAGAAGTACATTAAAATACATCATAGTAGCAAAACATTTCGTCAAATCAGCTAAACATTGTCCAATTTACAGCATTTGTAAATCTCAGGCACCATTGCGAAAATTTCATGCAAATTTTGTAATGTATTACAGGGCCACCTCGGTATTTTCTAGTGTAAATCCTTTGTTTGTTGACAAACATAATTCGTTGAAGTGGTTTAGCAAATTTTGACGGGTAGTTTTCGAGTCTTGCTCATGCCTTAATAAACTTCCAGCAGGAATAGACAATCATTATCAGCGACTAAGGTAAATGAAAGAAATGTAAAGAATTACATACAGATTTTGAGCCGTCCGCCCAGTTATTCATCACAAATTTCACATGATCTAAAACTGATAAAACTTTGTCCAACCTTAACTAAAAGTGCCATTATCAAAATATCTGCTACCACCACTTACTTAATCTTTTCTAAGGAGATGGAAAGAAATTTGGTAAAAATACCGATGAAAAGAGAGACCACGATAGGAATGTAAGCCCGTGCACAGTCCAGAAATAATACGTCATCGCATTCGGCGGAGTGCTCTATCAAAAAACCTTAAAGGAATATCTTCATTAATATTCATTTTCATATTCATCAGAAGACTAATTAGATAATACTAAAATAATTTGGTGTAAAATTGCGTGAGTGTGTTGAAAAGTGACCTCGCAGTGTACAGTGTGATATCATGAAGGCAAATCTAATATAATTTGTGTGTATTGTTTTGAAAATTAATTGCCTCTTCTTACATTAGTGGAAGTATTTTGTATTTGTTTTTTATTGTGATAGAATATAGCATGCACATTCTTTGCTCATCAGCTATAAGTTACAGAAAATTTTGTTTTTGTTTTATAGAAATACATAAAGGATTAGTTCAGTGGTCTAGCATGTTTATCGTATTATAAAAAAGGACTTCAAAAGAAAAAAATGGTGAAGAAAGCATTCAAAAATCTTATTCCGTTAAGGAGATATTCAAGTTTAAAGTTTGGTATCATTTATGTAGAAACGACTAAAATCAAACTAGTTGTGATGTCATAGCCTCAGATTCCTCAAAATCTTGATGTATTCTATCATATTTTGTCCTGCGATTTTGTGGCTTAAAAACCATGGGATATGTCAAAGCTGTGTAAAACTGAATTTAGGAAGGGTATTTATAATATACCACCTGACGAAAGTTTGAGAAAAATATTTTGAATAGTGAAAAAATTAAATAAACTTTGTTTAAAATACATACAGATTTTAAGGAATCTGAGGCTGTGACATTACAACTAGTCTTATTTCAATCGTTTCTACAGAAATGATACCAAACTTTAACTTGTTTCTTTTGAGGTCCTTTTTCATATAAGATGGACATGTTTGACCACTGAAGTAATCCTATAAGAATTGTCTTGGACCTGTACAGTAATATTCCTTTAATTTCAAGGATAAAATTAATCTGAAAATTCAAGGTTTTTGGTAAGGCAAGTTGGTTGGTTGGTTTACCAAATTTATACGCCTTAACAGACCTCTATTGAAGTATTTTCGTCAAAACACCCACGGCTGTTCGATTAACCAGTCGCGTTAACCAGCGGGTATTTCAGGAGAGTACTAAACAACGTTAAATCACCTCATACAAATTTTGAAAAAGATATTTTCAAATACTAAACACTCCAGTCCACTCAGCTGTAAATGTAGCACCAGAATCAGCTGGGAAATTAACATGTGGTGGACTGCCGTCCCGTCCAAGGTGAGTCGTGTGTTTTCACCCGCCTGCGCCATGGAAACTTTGGATAAGCACCAGGCCTAATACCGGATTTTGGTTCAAAAAAAAAAAATAATAATAATCCTTTAACCCTGTAATCTTTTTTGTTCACTCAGATTTTGTTTACAAAAACTCTATAGTTTGCGTAATGTTACCAATCAGTCCGGTAGCGTGTCTATTAATGGGAACATAAATGTTCCTATTAATGGGAACATTTTTCTACATGGAAGCCGCCATTTTGTGATATTTCCCATGATCATTTGCTATCCTAACGTTAATGCTTTATGCAATGCTACATTTTTCAAATTTGAAATACGTCTGTGAAAAATATCTTTGCTAGGGGAAACTTACAACTGATAAAAATACCTTCATTACTGTCATGGCTACAACTTTTCCACTCCCATTTGGTATGTTCACCACGCCTTTTTTGAAACATTGATAAAATAGACAAAAGAGCTAGGCTTTTAGGCGCGAAACGGCCATTTTCAAAAAATGTCAATAATGATTTGTAATACTTAAAGCACATAAATTAGAAACTATGACATTTTATCGCAACATCTGAACAATATGGCTGCATGACTTTGATATTCTCGTGTGTTATAAATGTTCCTATTAGTAGGCATGCTTCCAGACTGAACAATATGGCTGCATGAATTCAATATTCTCGTGTGTTATAAATGTTCCTATTAATAGGCATGCTTACGGACTGAACATTATGGCTGCATGAATTCAATATTCTTGTGAGTTATAAATGTTCCTATAAATAGGCATGCTTCCGGACTGAACAATATGGCTGCATGAATTCAATATTCTCGTGTATTATAAATGTTCCTATTAGTAGGCATGCTTCCGGACTGAACAATATGGCTGCATGACTTCAATATTCTCGTGTGTTATAAATGTTCCTATTAATAGGCATGCTTTCGGACTGAACAATATGGCGGCATGTCTTTAATATTCTCGTGCGTTATTAATGTTCCTATTAATAGGCATGCCTCCGGATTACCAAGTCAGCATTCACGCTCGATAAAAAGAAAACTCATGGTAAACTAGTTCCGACATATATTCTAGTAGTTTCTTGATTCTGTCCAATTATTGTCGGTAATTAGCAGATAATATGATAAGATCAGGAAAATTCATCCAAGTTTCTAACACGTAAAGTCCTTTCAGTAGGTAAACTTTTGGTTAGTTACTTTCAACTTCTTAGAGTCGGATCATTTGATCTTAGATGTTACCAGGTGAGCCCAGAGATCGAACTGGGAGCTGAGGCTCGTGAAGACATTACTACTCGATAATTGACCAATCGATGTAGGGTTCAAATGAATATGCGCAATTGAACAACCTATGAAAATTATACATCTTAATCTTAAGCACTTGGTCAATGGATTAAACCTTAAACCAATCAGAAATCTAGTTTAAATGAGATGAAACAGATGCATATGTTTCCGGGAAGTGCATTTTTAAATATAACTTCCAATTGTTCGCTAACCGAATAAGCCTTGACTCTGAAACAAGATATAAGTTAACATTTACCATGAGATTTCAATCTCTGCGTGACTCTCAGCTAGACTAATGGCGATTGATAAACAGACAAAATTATACCGCCTTAAAAGGGTATGACACACTAAAAATTGCAATTATGGTTAAAGGCGAATGATGCTCTGCTATATACGACACTAATGGTTTTATTAGATTTAACTTTTTTGGAACTGTTAGTTTTCAATTTATGACATTGGCAATTATGTAGAAAGTGAGGGTCTTTAAATTTTGAATTATATATATATATATATATATATATATATATATATATATATATATATATATATATATATATATATATATATATATATATATATATATATATATATATATATATATATATATATATATATTATATATATATATATATATATATATATATATATATATATATATATATATATATATATATAATAAATATATATATATATATATATATGTATACATATATATATATATATATATATATATATATATATATACATTTACTTCAAGCTATACCTTACCTTCCATGCTATAAATATATGCAATCGGGTCACATGACCTGATTCTAACGCACTTCTACCTGACCCTAAAAACGTAGTAACCAGCCAAGCCCTGACCTCCATAGTACCTCTCTACTATTCCTCACAGTTTTTCAGCGCGTTGTTTGCTACAACATCGCTGAAACTGGTCATTTTTATATTATTTATTTTAAGCTTTTTCTAACTCTTTTGTTCTTTGCAGCTTCTACTTAGAGGGTTTTTACGCTGCCCTTTCTCATCCGGTTCGCTTGTTCAAGTCTTTCGAGGTAGGACGAGGTAGCCATGGGTCCGAGATTCCTTCGGTCCGACCTACACGACTTTCCCCGTGTAGCCTACACTTAGGACAGCGGTTTTTTTCTCCATTCGTACAAAGCGAGTTGCTAGTTCGAGAGCGTCCTACTCTCGTGGCGGGTGTTTTAGGTCCTAGAGCACCAGGTGTGACTGTCTAGGGGACCTCTTGCCCGGGGTTTAATTGTTTTTCACCCTCGGCCCCGTCCTCTCACGAGGAGAGCCTAGCGTTATACTATGTCTTGTATTAGCACGTTAGGATATCTTAGTACAGGCTCTCGTATGCATTAGGCCAATTTCTTATTTCGATTTTGGCGCATGCGCATTGGGTCGACGTCACCGTAGGGTATTCGAGGAGTCGGCTTCTAACAACTCCAAGGAGCCACAGTTGTTACAAAAGTGCCTAGTTTTGTATTAACGTTACCAGTGTATGAGTATTTTCGTTTTCCTTACATAAATTAAAGACAAAGTTGTTAATTTTCAAACTTGATTTTTGGGGATTTGGAGAGACCGGAGGGGAAAGGGAGGGAGGGGGAGGGGGGGGGGGGTCTCTCCAACGTCCTATTTACGGGGAAGTTAATCTCTTCCATTTATCTTTACAGACATCGAGTTCTCAGTGGTTTGTGTTTTCCACGTTACCCCGGCGCTTGTAAAGTTTTTACGTTGGATGCGTTTTCTCGGGTTTAAAAAAAAAAATTAGATAGAGATTTTATCTGTTATTTTTTTTTTGATGCACTCATCTGCTATGCCTCGTCTCTCTCTTTTAGCGTGATCGTAGGATCATAGGTACTTCCCCCAGTGGGGGCGCTATTGCTGTATTTGTTTATGTACGCATTCATATATGTATGTTCTTCTCTTTTCAGAAATTATATTGAGAATGATTAACTCAGTGGCGTTGCGCCCAGCGCCACCTAGAGTTAAAAAAGTTTAGAGAGAGAGAAGATAAACCTCTTAGTGGCGTTCCGAGTGGACGCCACCTAGTGTTGAAAAGATAAGAGAGATAAGATAACTTCTTAGTGACGTTCCGAGTGGACGTCACCAAGAGTTGAAAAGATAGGAGAGAGAGAGAGATAAAATAACCTCTGAGAGGCGTCCCGAGTGGACGTCACCTACAGTTGAGAAGGTAAGAGAAAGATAAGACCCGTGTTTACGGGTTAGTACGGTTCCGTTGGACGGTTCCATGCGGTTCCACAGCCCGTGTTTACGGCTTTGGGACGGTTCCATTGGAGTTCCATACGGTTTCGAGGCCCGTGTTTACGGGTTTGTACGGTCCCATTGGACGGTTCCATTGGACGTTCCGCAGCCCGTGTTTATGGGACCAGACGATTCCATTGGACAGTTCCGCGGCTCATGTTTACGGGTCCGTACGGCTCCATTGGACGGTTCCGCGGCCCGTGTTTACGGGCCAGTACAGTTCCATTGGACGGTTTCGCGGCCGGTGTTTACGGTTCCATACGGTTCCGCGGCCCATTCCGCGGCCCGTGTTTACTGGTCCGTACAGTTCCATTGGACGGTTCCATGCGGTTCCGCGGCCCATATTTACCGGTTCCACGGTCCGTGTTCACGGGCTCATACAGTTCTGCGGCCCGTGTTTACGGGTCCGTACGGTTCCATCGGGCGGTTCCACGGCCCATGTTTACAGGTCCATTCGGTTCCATACGATTCCACTGTCCCTATTTTACGGGTCCATACGTTTCCGCGGCCCGTGTTTACAGATTTGTATGGTTCCATTGGACGGTGATCCATACGGTTACGGTTCCATTGAACGGTTCCACGGCCCAAGTTTACGGGTCCTTTCGGTTCCATTGGACGGCTCCAGTGAGCGGAACGTATTTTTAACGGTATAACGTACACTGTACGGTTAACCCAGTTATACGCCTACTAGCTACGTGGTCAGGTGACATTCTTTAAAAGAAATATAGCATCACGACAGCTATTTACTTCTTGGTCCCGTAGCCATTAGCTACGCAGTTCCACGGCTCGTGTGAACGCAATTAAGATTGTCCGTGTTGAACGTTACAGATCCGTAATTATTTTCACCAGTATCATGGACATAGAGGACAGGTCCCCGAGTGTCGATGCTTTACACACCCATGATGTCCCGGCGTAGCGTGCTAACGCTTCTTTGAATTACGCTCCGGTGACATCCATCTCACGCGTTACGCGTGCAGATTATGCTGCGAGTCCATTCTTTGTACTCTTTGCAGCGATTGGGTTCAAGCGGCATGGTTGGAGCACAGACTCCACCGCGACTGGTATTTTCAAGGTGCGACCAAGAGAGTGCAGCTCCGGTGGTCGGATGCGTACGGCCCCGTAGCTTTGTACGGGATAACTTACACCATACGATTTACCCGGATATACACCCACTAGCTAAGAAGCTTCTTCACAAGAAGTATAGCACCGTGTGGGCTATTTTCTTCTTGGTCTCGTAGCCATTAGCTACGCGGTTCCACGATCATGTGAACACCATTAATACGATTATCCGCGTTGAATGTTCCAGTTCCGCAATTATTTTCACCAGTATCATAGGCACGAAGGACAGGCCTCCGAGTGTCGGTACGTTACGCACCTAAGAGGTCCCGCTATGCATAGCGTGCAAACGCTTCTCTAGACCGTACGGGCCCGTACGACTCCAGAGTTTTTGCAACGGGATAACGTACACTGTACGATGAGCCCGGAAATTGAGTTCGCGTGCTAAGAAGCTACTTGGTCAGGTGATAGGTGACAATCTTCACGAGAAGTATAGCATCACGAGAGCTATTTTCTTCTTGTCTCTGTAGCTATTAACTACGCTGTTCCACGGTCGTGTGGACTGCCTCAGTACGATTTTCTGCGTTGAACGTTACAGTTCCGCGATGTTTTTCACCTATATCATCGACACGGAGGGCAGGTCCCTAGTGTCGGTACGTTAAGCGCCTTAGATGTCCTGCGATGCGTCGCATGTAAACGCTTCTTAAGTTGCGCTCCGGTGTTATCGAAATGATCAAGCCCGTATACACCGCTGTGGACCACGGTTCCGCGAAGGGACCGGTAGGCCCACAAGAGGCGGCGCCCTACGGGGTTATACGTGAGTTAGTAACCTTTTTTATGGCTCGTTGTAGAGCCATTGGATTACTTGCACGGGTCCATTAAGGTCCGTACGGCTCCGGTGTTCGGTTCCATATGGCCCCACAGCTTGTTTTCACGGCCCCGTAAGGGTCCGTAAAACAGCTCGGCGGCTCCGTACGGGTCATGGGATGACGTTTGGGTCCGTATGGCTGCATAGTTCTGCAGCGAGGTAACGTACAACGTACGTCACACCTGACAGTAAACCCTTTAGTTTTATAGCTACATGGTCAGGTGATAGTAACAATCTTACGAGAGCTATTTCCTTCCCCACGTCCGTGTGAGCTGCCTTGGTGAGATTTCCGCGTTGAACGTCACGGTTCCGCATAAATTTTCACCAGCATCATGGAAACGAGGACGAGTGCCCATTTGTCGGTACGTTACGCTCCCAGGATGCGTCGCGTGTAAGCGCTTGCTCAGGTTACGAAGCCTAGCGCACGGGTGATAAGAAAACCATCTCTACGGGAGGCATACCATCACGAGAGCCATTTTCTCCGTGTTGCGTAGTTCCACGACCCTTCAAACTACCCTGAATAGGATTTTTGTGTCGAACGTGACATTCCGCTCAAATTATACAAATATTAACGCGGTTTTACGTACATCGTACGATAAACCCAGGTAACGGAACTTCGGGATAATGCAATCGATAGCCGGGTGTTGCAGAGTTCCGCAGTCGTCTTTCTTACCGGGACGCTTTTTAGCGTTCGACGGCAGTCCCCCACGCGTAGCCACCGGCTACGCTGCTCCGTAGTGAACAGATACAAACGGAGTTAACGGCCTACGCCAGCAGCGCAGCTGTGTGGTAGAGGACCAGTAGCCATGAGCTATAGAGTTCCGCGGCCGTTTTTCTTACCGGGACACGTACTCTAAGTACGACGGTAGTCCCCTCTTCCCCACGCAGCTACCAGTTTTGTAGCTCCGTGATGAAACAGGCTAAGTTTACGACTCGTATAGCTTGCGTAGCTCGTGAACTCCTCCCTATTCCACACGGCCCCAGTATATTTTTAGCTATTCTCAACAGGAACGCGTACTGAATACAACTTCCCTACGCGTAGCCACCTACACGGTGGCCCCGTAGTGAATAAAAGTATACTGAGGTAACGACTCATGTTACAGATGTAGTACGTTAACGCTATCGTAGACCTAGACGGTTCTTTTGTACTGATAGCTATTACGTTAGGGACACGTACCAGCACCAGTTGTCCCCCTAGCGTAGCCACTAGCTTATTGCTCCGTGGTGAACAAAGACAAACTTGGCGGATGACTAGTGGATTTTACTTGTCATGCTGACGCCTTTGTAGACACATAACGGCTTTATGATACTTAACGGGGCTGCATACTTTGTACGGCGTAAGTCCCCGCTCCGTGGTGAAGGGTGTTTAACGGAATTAACGGTCCGTGTAGTATACACAGGACGTCCACTCTTTCGTGATTTTTACCACAGTGCTGGAGTTTACGACTCATACGGTTGACGTAGTACGTTACACCCCCTCCCCTTCCTGTCAATATTAACTCCATGAAAGATACTTTTTTTGACAATAGGTGGCCTTTTGATAGACAACCTCACGTTTGGGGTAGCTATTAACAACGGCACGTAGAGTTCATTCCATACTTTAATACCTTCTTAAAGCAGTTTCCATGCGGCTTTACGGCCTGTTACTTAACTACCCGTACAGACATACGGTATTAGTTTTTCCCACACCCGTAGCCGTAGGCTCCGCAGTCCCAAGGTTGTTACTATACGTAGTACGTTAACACCTTTTTCCAGCCAACTTCATAGGCAAGTTTCGCTGTTGATAGGTGTGTCCTGGAGCTACGCGGTTTCGCAACTGCTACAGTTTTCAGACACCGATTGGGTGCCGTCGACTATGTTGTACGGCTCCGCGGTCTTACGACCCAAAACCGTCTCACAGCTACATAGCATTACACGGTTGGCAGCCCTTTTTGTACACGTTTTATATTAACGGCCTGCTTTTTAATTCGCTAGCCATTGGTTTTTAGTCAGTAGAGTTTAAACAAACTTTGCTCATGGTCGGCGGTCTTTTCTGGGCTGCAGATGGTGTCATTCAGTACCTCCGTTTTTACACGTTTAGTCGGTGGCCACCCCCTATGGTGGTGGTGCGGATGCTCCCACCTGGTGTGAGGAACGAAGTTTTCACCCGTCAGATTTTTACCGTCAGTGCCGACGGATGCGTCTTGATCGAAGTAGGGACACTTTTCTTGTGACCCCTTATGACGGAAGCTTGGACGGGTACTTGGCCTTTTTCAACGGCAGAATGCCGGGTTTTTTGTTCACCTTTTACCGCTAGTGCTGAGCGAGGGTTTTTAGATTCGCGCCGATTTTACACCACTGTTGTGGTCTCCTTTTCAGACAGATAGGAACGGACTCCAAGAGTTTCTGGAATCGTTCCTCTCGTCTCGGCGCAGCACGAATTATGCCAGCCTTACGGCCGCTCCCCTCGGACTACGAGTACACGATCACTATCGTGTCGCTTCAGCAGAACCCCCACATGGTGGGCGTACTTCCCTTAGGTGACCAGAGCGATCAGGACCTTTTTTCGGTCCCCCGGAGGTAGGTCTGTCCGCATCCGTGGAAAATCGCAAGCTATCTTTTCTTTGCGTCCTTTCTCCTGACCCGCGGGTTTCAGGGTCGACGCATTTCTTTCCTTCAGAACTCAACTCTGTGGGTTGCGTTTTCCGCCTTTCACGCTAGTACCGAGTATGCTGCGCTAGGCGACGTACGACCGATAGCGCCTACTTTTCCCAGCTCACTGCGGTTCCCTCGGCTGCTCAGGACCTTGCAGGCTTCACGTACGAGCCTCAGGTCAGGGACAATTTTTGTCTTTTTTCCGGGCTCCGGCGAACTGCATCTCAGTCCCAGAGCGCTTCGTTTGACGGTGTGGCCTTAGTCCGCCTTTCCTCAACGTAGCATGGCCTTTCTGAGGGGTTGTTCACCCCCTCCCTGTGTGGAGGTGGGCCCACTCTCAAACTTGGTTTAGTTATTAGCTCTGGGATAACTTGCAGCTATCCACCGAGGTTTTTCCACTTGGGTCTACGGTCTTTGACTCGCGACCACTGGAAAGTTACACAGATATCTCTTCGTAGTGTGTCATGTGACATTTTCCTCCGATAGATCGTCCAGTAACTTTCTTTTAAAGTAGTCTGAACTGTTCATAGCACGGCCGCGGTATGCACTCGGGTTCGAGGCATAGCCTCTTTTCACGGGATTTCTCGTGCCGCCGTTGAGGAAAACGCTTTTCGCGGTTTATCTCTTGTTTTTGGTCTGACTCACTTTACGGCGTTCGTCTTACCCCGTTGACTTTTGCTCTTACGCGGTTACGCGCTAACGAATTTTTCCTTGGTCCGGGATTTCTTCAATTCATTTTAGTTGATACACGCTTCGTTCCCAATCGTAGTTTACTAGCCGGTTCTGTCTCGTAAACGAATCCGGTGTGTTTTGTGGCGGTTTTTTGTAGACACTTTTCTGATATTCATATTGTGTCCAAACGCTCTTCCGGTTGGCTTGTTTTTCTGAGTTTTTAGCTCAGGTTCATTCGATGTTTACCTCCGTTACTGTCAACGAATGGTGCCTTGTTCGGTTTGACTGTGACTAGACGTGGTTTACTATAATTTAGTTCTTCCCGCTCTGAGGTCTTTCATCCTTAAGAGGAAAAGGAATTTCGTCCTTTAAGCGGGATTCGATTAGTGTGAGTTTTCGTACCAGCCATTAAAAAAAAAAAAAGTGCTGCGACCTGAACTCCCTTCCTTCCTATCCTCGGTTGCAATCTGATTGCATGTATTTATAGCATGGAAGGTAAGGTATCACTTGAAGTAAATTTACCTCGCTAAGCGTAGCGGGAATATTTACGAGATTTATACTTACCTTCCATGCATCCCGCCCGCCTTCCCTCTCGTTCAGGCCTCGGTGGAATGTTGAGTAAGAGATAGTAGAGAGGTATTATGGAGGTCAGGGCTTGGCTGGTTACTACGTTTTTAGGGTCGGTTAGAAGTGCATTAGAATCAAGTCATGTGACCAGATTGCGTATATTTATAGCATGGGAGGTAAGTATAACTCTCGTAAATATCCCTACGCTTAGCAGGGGTAAATACATATATATGTATATATATATATATATATATATATATATATATATATATATATATATATATATATATATATATATATATATATATATATATATATATATATATATATATATATATATATATATATATATATATATATATATATATATATATATATATATATATATATATATATATATATATATATATATATATATATATATATATATATATATATATATATATATATATATATATATATATATATACATATATATATATATATATATATACATATATATATATATGTATATATATACACACACATATATATATATATATATATATATATATATATATATATATATATATATATATATATATATATATATATATATATATATATATATATATATATATATATATATATATATATATATATATATATATATATATATATATATATATATATATATATATATATATATATATATATATATATATATATATATATATATATATATATATATATATATATATATATATATATATATATATATATATATATATATATATATATATATATATATATATATATATATATATATATATATATATATATATATATATATACATGTATATCTATATTTATATATATATATATATATAAACTGACTCATAAGTTAAACCTTGTACATTTTATTTGACAGATCTGTTTCGTAAGGGTTAAACCCTCACTCATCAGAAACAAAATGCAGAGTGATAGGGATGATGAATTACAATGCACAACAATGGGGAAAATAGTTCTTATCTATAGTTACATAATAATTGTTTTTTTCTGTGTCTGCATGCACTGGCCAGCTCGTTTCTTTTGTTAAGTGATGCTAAGTGTGGCTTGTATATTATGAAGAATTTCTCTTTCAAGCATAGCTTGCACATTTTGCTTGATGATGAGTATGGCTTAGCTTTATCAATAATCTTCCATTTCATTGAGTACTGCACATTATCGTCTTTTATGTTCCAGATGTATTCACTTAATGTTGTTGCATACCGTTTATCCTCGTTTCTGAAACTATGAGTATGTCCATTATACCTTGTTTTGAATGTATTTTCCGTTAGTCCTATATAAGTCTCTTCTTTAAGGTTGTCTTGCCGTGTAACTGTGGCTTGGTAGATTACCCCAGATGTGAGGCATTTGCCTTCAAGTGGGCATGCTTTGTCCTTTCTGCAGTTACAATTGTTTTGTGGCGTTTCTTTGGTTGCACTTTTTTTAAGTACTGTTTTGTTGTGAGTAGAGATGATCCTCTGGATATTTGGCATACAGCTGTAACTTAATTTCACTGTGTTATGGTTGAACAATTTGTTAAGGTGGTGCCCGGGAGGGAAGCAGTGGTCCAGAAGGTTGAAGAATTTTCTGCCGATGTTAGTGGCTACGTTTGTGCTATATGGCGGGTTAAACCACGTGGTTTTTCTCTTTCTCTTACGTTTTCTTCTCTGGTTTGCGTCATTGTTGGGGTTTGGTTGTGGTTCATAGTTCAATGTATAGTTGTAGCCGCTTTCCGTCAGGGCTTCTTGGTAACAGGGTATTGCCTCATTGAATATTTGTTTGTTTGATGAAATGCTAGATAACCGCCTGTTGATGCTTTCTGGAATGTTCTTGATTATTGGGGGTGGGTGGTTGCTCTGTTTATGTACATATAATGGGGTGTTGTCGGGTTTCATGAATGGTGTGTAGGTGCTATTTCTTAGGTCCAGGGTGATGTCTAGGAAGTCAACTGTTTTCATATTAGCTTTAATTGTGATTTTTAGCGCGTTGCTTGTGAATATTTTGCATATCTCTTTTTTGATTAATTCCGTTCGTCTTGGAGTTTTGCGGCAAACAGCCAATCCGTCGTCTCTATATAATACAATGTTGATGTCAATATGCTGGAGCTGTGACAATATATAGAGACCAATCAGTGCACACGATTCCGCTCCATCATGACTACCCATTGTGACATCGAAATTGGAATTTCCACGTTTACACCATGGTGTGTCGCCATCATACAGTAGAGATTTCTTGGCATGTAGGAAAATATGTTTCTCATGTTCAGAAATGTTGTCATAGTTGGATGCAAAATTCAAAGCATTTGTTAAGAGTTCTTCAGTTATGGAGGGATAGAATTCACAAACGTCAAAGCAAATGAAAGAGTGGTTTGGTTTGTTGTCCACGTTTTTGTACCAGTTTATGACTTCAGTGGTATTCTTTCATAGATTGAGGTTGGTTGATGAGATTATTTTAGAATTGATTCCTTTTAATAATTGCTTACTGATTTTGCCAATCTCTGATTTGGTCGGATTGATGAGTCTGCATGTAGGCTTGTTTTTGAAGTTTGGTTTGTGATCTTTGAGAGTGATGAAGGCATGGTTTTTGGATGTTGTATCAATCCTGTCGTCAAGTTCGGCAGAAAATTCTTTAACCTTCTGGACCACTGCTTCCCTCCCGGGCACCACCTTAACAAATTGTTAAACCATAGCACAGTGAAATTAAGTTACAGCTGGATGCCAAATATCCAACGGATCATCTCTACTAACAACAAAACAGTACTTAAGAAAAGTGCAACCAAAGAAACGCCACAAAACAATTGTAACTGCAGAAAGGACAAAGCATGCCCACTTGAAGGCAAATGCCTCACATCTGGGGTAATCTACCAAACCACAGTTACACGGCAAGACAACCTTAAAGAAGAGACTTATATGGGACTAACGGAAAATACATTCAAAACAAGGTATAATGGACACACTCATAGTTTCAGAAACGAGGATAAACGGTATGCAACAACATTAAGTGAATACATCTGGAACATAAAAGACGATAATGTGCAGTACTCAATGAAATGGAAGATTATTGATAAAGCTAAGCCATACTCATCATCAAGCAAAACGTGCAAGCTATGCTTGAAAGAGAAATTCTTCATAATATACAAGCCACACTTAGCATCACTAAACAAAAGAAACGAGCTGGCCAGTGCATGCAGACACAGAAAAAAACAATTAATATGTAAGTATAGATAAGAACTATTTTCCCCATTGTTAGCACATACCACACTTTAAACAGTTGTGCATGTAATTCATCATTCCTATCACTCTGCATTTTGTTTCTGATGAGTGAGGGTCTAACCCTTACGAAACAGATCTGTCAAATAAAATGTACAAGGTTTAACTTGCGAGTCAGTTTATTACAGCTCTCTTTTGATTGAGCACTTTTCCATTGTGATGGTTTTACAACATACTATCTTTTGGATTATATATATATATATATATATATATGTATATATATATATATATATATATATATATATATATATATATATATATATATATATATATATATATATATATATATATATATATATATATATATATATATATATATATATATATATATATATATATATATATATATATATATATATAAAATATATATATATATATATATATATATATATATATATATATATATATATATATATATATATATATATATATATATATATATATATATATATATATATATATATTTATATATATATATATAAATATATATTTATTCATATATATATATATATATATATATATATATATATATATATATATATATATATATATATATATATATATATATATATATATATATATATAGATTCTGCTTTCCTGACATGTCCAGCTTAACCACTGGACATGTCAGGAAAGCATAATCAAGTAAAAAGCTTATATTTACAATCTGAAGTAATTTTGAAGAACGATTTAATTATTAGAAATAGTTATATTAATCTCCTTTAAAATCCATTTACAATTGTCGAGAAAGTGAAGTGGAGGGCGTCAACCTTTTACAGTCGATTTTCCACGCCAGTCTTTTTTACACCATGATGATCTAGCCGCCGCATTAAAAAGTTGTCCAAATTGGGAGTATACCTGTCTAATGATCGCATGCAGCATCCCACCTCCACTAATTGGAAAAACCCACAAGAGTAATATCGCCTTTCAAGCATAGCCGTAAATTTCCAGACACGATTGTATGCATACAAACTACTCAAGTTGAGTTGAATCACTCATGCGTGAATCACTTCGCGGAACATGGAAACTGAATCCTATAATTCAATGGACGAGTAAGCAAGCAATGCAAATCGGAAGCGGGGGTACGTAACTTGATCACCCGACCAGTCTTATATTAATGATTGGGTGTTTAGGACACCATTTTATTGCGGCTTCTTGATCGTAATGCAAATAAATCAAAACTTTAAATATCTCCTTAACGGAATAAGAAATTGGAGTGCCTTCTTTGATCTTTGATGTAATATGACATTTTTTGACCTCTAAACTAATCCTTAAAATCATGAGCTATTTTGCATGTTGAAAATAGTGAGTTATGGATCTCATAGGCTAAACGGAAATGATTTTGAAGTAGTTTCTCGATTTTGTATATTTCATATTAGGCTGGATCTTCTTTTTTTTAACCGCTGAGTTAATCCTTGAAACAGATATAATAAAGTTTCTTTTGCTAATCAAAATAATTTGAAAGGAATTCGACTAAATAAATATAGCATTACCGATATCTTGATTCTGATTGGAAACACGCACTTGCCCCCATTTCAAAGTCTTTCATATTTTTGTTTTCATATGGGAAAATATTCTTTGAAACGGTCGTTGTTAACAGTTGATGTTAAAATAAGAAACACTCAATTTGTAAGGAAGAGCTTCAATTCAAAACACATATGTAATTCCGGTGAATTGGTTCTTATAAGCCTATCACATTTTAATCACGAGTAATCTTCACGTCTATCGATTTATTGCAGCACTTTCGGTAAATTAATGAAAACAGTTACGTGCCATTTATTACTTTACCAATGCGTTGCGTGCATTATTATTAATATTAAAGTCTGGTGTTTCAGAGTAAAAAAACAAAAAAAAAAACAAGATATACCTGCAAATTTATTTGTACAAAAAGAGAACATTTGCATGGTTTGTGTTATTGTGAGATTCGCCACGTGAATGCTTTATAATTTTGGAAATTATAAACATAAAATTGATCAAAATAATGTCTTTTTTAATATTCAACATGAAAGTGTGTATCCTTTGGTTGGTTTCCTTGATGATCAAAGTAAAGGCCTGGAGAAACGGAGGTAAGTGCATAAAGTTATAGTTCATTTACCAAATTTTTTTTTTACCACCAACCAGTATACGTATATATATATATATATATATATATATATATATATATATATATATATATATATATATATATATATATATATATATATATATATATATATATATATATATATATATATATATATATATATATATATATATATATATATATATATATATATATATATATATATATATATATATATATATATATATATATATATATATATATATATATATATATATATATATATATATATATATATATATATATATATATATATATATATATATATATATATATATATATATATATATATATATATATATATATATATATATATATATATATATATAATAGTATATATATATATATATATATATATATATATATATATACCAAACAAGTATATATATATATATATATATATATATATATATATATATATATATATATATATATATATATATATATATATATATATATATATATATATATATATATATATATATATATATATATATATATATATATATATATATATATATATATATATATATATATATATATATATATATATATGTATATATATATATATATATATATATATATATATATATATATATATATATATATATATATATATATATATATATATATATATATACATACATATATATATATATATATATATATATATATATATATATATACATGTATATATATATATATATATATATATATATATATATATATATATATATATATATATATATATATATATATATATATATATATATATATATATATATATATATATATATATATATTTATATATATATATATATATATATATATATATATATATATATATATATATATATATATATATATATATATATATATATATATATATATATATATATATATATATATATATATATATATATATATATATATATATATATATAATTTCACATATGGTTATGCCATATAGACGCCAACTTTGAAAAGAAACATGATATTTCGTACAACTTAGTACTTCGTCGGATGGAGATCAAAAGAGAACTAAATAAAGTACAATATAATACAACATAATACAACAATGACTAAAAGGTCACTTAAAGTAGTTGAGCTTGGAGTGGAAAGCTATGTCTTTGTTTAGTCCGTCTCTTTTGTTTGTGCCCAGTAGGATAATTAGTTCAGTTTCCGTAAGTAGACGTTTGTTATTCGCCTGAAAGTTGCTTTCTAAGTATAGAAAATCTGAGATAAGAGATGTTATGTCCTGGGGAATTCCAATTAGAGGATACTGGAAAACCACACTTTTTTTGCCTTATGCTGCTTTTATGGTTGCTGAAACGGATCCGGAATTTGGTTTCGGTTTGTCCTATGTAATGAATCGAGGGGCAAAGGCTGCAAGTTAAGAAATTGATAATGTTGGAACTGTCACAATTGAACGGGCCTGGGTATAAGGTTTTGCCATCAATGGAAATGGATTTGTCATTTATCACGTGTCTACAAATGTGACACCTATTTTTCTCGCTGGAAGTCTTAGATTTTTGTCGGGCAAGGGGTTCGAAAGTTTATTTCTTATAAGCATGTTGTGGAGGTTGACGCCTGGCCATTACTGGGGGATAGTCAGAAAGAGTTTGCAGATTGCTGTCAATTTTAAGTATGTCCCAGTAGCGTTTGACGTGCGTAAGGAGGGGGTCGAGTCCTGTGTTGTGTGTGATGACTAGGGGTAAGCTGTCTGATTTGGTTTTGGGTTTGTATGTCAAAAGTTTGGAGCGTGGGATATCACGTACTTTGTTCCACATACAGAGTATGAGTTTTAATCATTATTAATCATTGTTGTATTATGTTGTATTATATTGTACTTTATTTGGATATCTTAGCGTTCAAGTTGCTCCTAATTGGAAAATCTCATATGTGCGGAAAAAGCAGGGGCGTACCTCCTCCCACCAACGGAACTTGGTGTTGGTGCCCCTGGTAAAATGATATGCTTTAATTATGTCAAATGAATACTAAACGTATGTGACAACCTCTGTTTAGTATGTAGAATTTAAAATTTCTATTTGCTTTCATGCTTTAAGTTTCAAAATCGCGACTCCAGAATCCAGACCAGTCCGCCCACAACTTTCAAAAGGGCACCTCCTACTTCCGTCCGCACAATTTAAAAAGAGCACCTTCTGCCCCCGTACTCTAGGGTCAGGGGCAGTACCTCCGTGGTTCCGACATCTGCGGGGGCCAAAATCCCTACGGGACCCCAGGTATCTAGTTGCCCGACTGCGGATGGGAGCTTTAATATCGTTTGAATATGTGATGTTTCCCCTCTAAGGAGCTGCGGTCATGACAAGGGAGGTGAAATTGATTGGATATTTACACGGCCACACAAACCATTTCAAGGAGACCTTCAATGGGGCTTTTCCCTGCTTGTGACAGGGACGAACTGTCAAAAGGGCGAAGGTCCAGTTTACATGTATAATGATGCTCGTACACTTTTGATAATACAGAGATTTCTCCACTGGAATATTTGAATAATGAATTCATTATATATATATATATATATATATATATATATATATATATATATATATATATATATATATATATATATATATATATATATATATATATATATATATATATATATATATATATATATATATATATATATATATATATATATATATATATATATATATATATATATATATATATATATATATATATATATATATATATATATATATATATATATATATATATAATATATTTTGTTGATTTTCTCAAATATATATATATATATATATATATATATATATATATATAATATATATATATATATTTATATATATTATCATGATATCAAACAAAAGGATCACAATTTAGCTTCCAATATGCCTTTTGTCACAGAAGGAACCCTCTGCAGCGACATTTTGACAGCGACAATGATTGTGTTTAAAGTAAATTTCACTGGCGACCACAGCCACTCCTAGGGCAACTGATGCGAGGCGCGAAGGAACATGTCAATTTGAACACCTTTAAATTTAAAGGATACATGAAGTCTGAAGTAACATACATAAGCTTTATTTCATATGACAGTTCGGGAGCAGCCCGAAAAACTGGGTACTTTGAAATACCCAAAAAAATTGGGCACTTTTATGTATTACGTCATCGCATGAGCCTGTTGGCTCATTTTCCGCTCATTGTCCAAAATTTCATTGGATAACTTGAAATTTTGGAGACGGATTGTAAATAGATATTTAAAACTTTTTGCCGCTGCGTTTTGAAATTCATTGTCGCCATTTTGAGAAAATGAACAAAAAGACTGCCCATAATATGTTTTGTTGATTTTCTCAAAAAGGCGACCGTGAATATCAAAACGCAGCGGCAAAAAGTTTTAAATATCTATTTACAATCCGTCTCCAAAATTTCAAGTTATCCAATGAAATTTTGGACAATCCGGAGCAGAAAATGAGAAACTCCATATGTTTAGTGTTGGCTAGTCAAATGTGTAGGCTCATGCGATGACGTAATACATAAAAGTACCCAATTTTTTGGGTATTACAAAGTACCCAGTTTTCCATGTTGCTCCCGAACTGTATGATGCTATATGTTCTGTATGTTTTGAAACCTTTTATTCTACGACTGCATGGGAGCAGCCAGTTTGTTCCTACATTGTACCGTTATTACGACATCAGCCAGGCCAAGGCAAACATCAGCCAAAATGTCCCACTGGGAGGTCAAATGGTCGCCGAGTTAGTATGTTAAAAAAATCATAAAGGTGGCGTGTCTAGGGGAGGGGAGGGGAGAAGAAGAAAGGAGGGGAATGGGGGGACTCAGCCCCTGGAAGTTCCGTGGCCCCCAAGAAAGAATGTCAAAACCATATATGTAATTAACCGAAATATAAAATGCAAACAATATATAAAAAGTTGGCTTGTTTTATTTGAATTGTTCTTTACTTTGGATCAAACTTCTTGCAGTTTACACCAATAATCTTTATTTTTGCACCAAACATCTTCAATTTTGCACCAAAATCCTTCAATTGAAAAAAAGTTAACAATTTTATTATTATTGTTATATAACTTAATATTGGATCGAAAATCTTCAATTGTGGGCCAAAAATCTCTAATTTTGGAACAAAATTGGGAATTTATGTCCAAAAATTACAAGATTGGACTAAAATATATCATCTAATACCCAAAATCTGACTAGCAGAAATACCAAACGAGAAAATGTAAATCAAATCCGTAAATACTTCCTTATTCGCACCAGGCTACACTCTATTGACAAACAATGGCATATGTGGACTGTTCCATTCATGTATACCGGTAATTGTAATCTGCACAATACTCCGACATAGCTGTACTAGTTTTGCTTTACTTTAATTGTTTTAATCACACTGTATTACGCCATGAGAACAAAATAAAATTTCAAATAAAAAAAAAAATGAATAGCAAATAATTAGATTTGAAACATTTACGCTAGTGTTTCCTGTTTTAGAGAAAAAGCAGTCGCAATTGTTATGTTGAAAAAGACAAGTTCCAAATTGGAAAGCTGCTTTTTGGTTAATGGTTGCCAAATATCTCCCAATCGGAAGGTTGGAGTGATCTCCCGATCGGGAGAGTGTACTACTGTAGACCGATTAAGCTCTTCCTGTTGCATACACGACTGATCCAGTTATCCACTTGCACAAACCACCCACTCGCATGTCAGTTGTTTTGGCCTTTTTATTGAAAGATTAGCTTCCCTAATAAAATGAGAAATGTGTTAATTAAAAAATGTTCAATCCATTCAAGTCATGAGGCTCATAGAGCCGCACGAGGCTCATAGAGCCGCACGAGGCTCATAGAGCCGCACGAGGCTCATAGAGCCGCACGAGGCTCATAGAGCCGCACGAGGCTCATAGAGCCGCACGAGGCTCATAGAGCCGCACGAGGCTCATAGAGCCGCACGAGGCTCATAGAGCCGCACGAGGCTCATAGAGCCGCACGAGGCTCATAGAGCCGCACGAGGCTCATGAGCCGCACGAGGCTCATAGAGCCGCACGAGGCTCATGGAGCCGCACGAGGCTCATAGAGCCGCACGAGGCTCATAGAGCCGCACGAGGCTCATGGGAGCCGCACGAGGCTCATAGAGCCGCACGAGGCTCATAGAGCCGCACGAGGCTCATAGAGCCGCACGAGGCTCATAGAGCCGCACGAGGCTCATAGAGCCGCACGAGGCTCATAGAGCCGCACGGAGGCTCATAGAGCCGCACGAGGCTCATAGAGCCGCACGAGGCTCATAGAGCCGCACGAGGCTCATGAGCCGCACGAGGCTCATAGAGCCGCACGAGGCTCATAGAGCCGCACGAGGCTCATGGCCGCACGAGGCTCATAGAGCCGCACGAGGCTCATAGAGCCGCACGAGGCTCATAGAGCCGCACGAGGCTCATAGAGCCGCACGAGGCTCATGGAGCCGCACGAGGCTCATAGAGCCGCACGAGGCTCATAGAGCCGCACGAGGCTCATAGAGCCGCACGAGGCTCATAGAGCCGCACGAGGCTCATAGGAGCCGCACGAGGCTCATAGAGCCGCACGAGGCTCATAGAGCCGCACGAGGCTCATAGAGCCGGCTCATAGAGCCGCACGGGGCTCATAGAGCCGCACGAGGCTCATAGAGCCGCACGAGGCTCATAGAGCCGCACGAGGCTCATAGAGCCGCACGAGGCTCATAGAGCCGCACAAAGGCTCATAGAGCCGCACGAGGCTCATAGTGCCGCACGAGGCTCATAGAGCCGGTGCTTATCCCCGGTTTCCATCAGTCCGACTCGTACCCACGATTGGGAGAACAGTTTTATTATCCCAATCGGGGGATCCTCTACAGAAGTATCCCACAATGCATCTATTCAAATTTAAAGTTTGTGTAGGAATTTCATAAGAATCAGACATATTTCGAGCGCGAGGAAATCAACAACTGGGAAGGGTTCAAATTTTTCTTCAGGATTTGAAATAATGGCATATAAATTATCTTTTGACCGTATGCGTTTAAAATTCACCGTGCGATTTTCAAGAAATTTGAAAAAAGTGGTGTTTTCTTATTATGTATTACCGTTAGGCAGTCGTGTTTTAAGATTTTCTAAAGGAAAAAAAAAAACTTTTTTCAAGTTTCGTTCGGGAATTATTTTTAATCAACATGGTAACGTTGTCAAAAATAATTACCGAACAGAACTTGAAAATGTGTTTTATTGTTTTGTTGTTGTTGTGTGTAACAAATATCCGTTTGATGTTTATATATGTTTAACATTTCCAATGCTTTAACAATTGGTATAGTTTATTAAACCGTTTTTAGCCTAGGCATAGTGCAATTTCAAAGAAATGGTTGCACAAGTGAACTGCAGCAATATTTTCATTTAAACTTGTAAGATCTAAATATTGAAAAAAGTTTAAACTGAATACGAGAGGGTGAAATGAGAAGCGATTTTCCAAGGAAGGTGAGGGTAGGGAAGACGCTAAGGAAGACACAGCAGCGCGGGATTGTGAGGTGAGGGTAGGGAAGACGCTCAGGAGGACACAGCAGCGCAGGATTGTGAAATGAGGATAAGGAAGACGCTAAGGAGGGCACAGCAGCGCGGGATTGTGAAGTGAGGGTAGGGAAGACACCAAAGAGGACACAGCAGCGCGGGATTGTGAGGTGAGGGTAGGGAAGACACTAAGGAGGACACAGCAACGGGGGGTTGTGAAATGAGGATAAGGAAGACGCTAAGGAGGGCACAGCAACGCGGGATTGCGGGATCGGTTGTGAGTGAGGGTAGGGAAGACACTAAAGAGGACACAGCAGCGCGGGATTGTGAGGTGAGGGTAGGGAAGACACTAAAGAGGACACAGCAGCGCGGGATTGTGAGGTGAGGATAAGGAAAACACTAAGGAGGACATAGCAGGAGGGCACAGCAACGGGGATTGTGAAGTGAGGGTAGGGAAGACACTAAAGAGGACACAGCAGCGCGGGATAAGGAGGGAAGATGCTATGGAGGGCACAGCAGCGCGGGATTGTGAGGAGATGGTAGGGAAGACACTAAGGAGGACATAGCAACGGGGGGTTGTGAAATGAGGATAAGGAAGACGCTAAGGAGGGCACAGCAGCGCGGGATTGTGAGGAGATGGTAGGGAAGACGCTAAAGAGGACACAGCAGCGCGGGGTTGTGAGGTGAGGGTAAGGAATACACTAAGGAGGACACAGCAGCGCGGGGTTGTGAGGTGAGGATAGGGAAGACGCTAAGGAGGACATAGCAGCGCGGTATTGTGAGGTGAGGGTAGGGAATACACTAAGGAGGACACAGCAGCGCGGGGTTGTGAGGTGAGGATAGGGAAGACGCTACGGAGGACATAGCAGCGCGGTATTGTGAGGTGAGGATAGGGAAGATGCTATGGAGGGCACAGCAGCGCGGGATTGTGAGGTGAGGATCGGGAAGACACTAAGGAGGACACAGCAGCGCGGGATTGTGAGGTGAGGATAGGGAAGACGCTAAGGAGGACACAGCAGCGCGGGATTGTGAGGTGAGGATCGGGAAGACACTAAGGAGGACACAGCAGCGCGGGATTGTGAGGTGAGGATCGGGAAGATGCTATGGAGGGCACAGCAGCGCGGGGTTGTGAGGTGAGGATAGGGAAGACACTAAGGAGGACACAGCAGCGCGGGATTGTGAGGTGAGGATCGGGAAGATGCTATGGAGGGCACAGCAGCGCGGGGTTGTGAGGTGAGGATAGGGAAGACACTAAGGAGGACATAGCAACGCGGGATTGTGAGGTGAGGATCGGGAAGATGCTATGGAGGGCACAGCAGCGCGGGATTGTGAGGTGAGGATCGGGAAGACACTAAGGAGGACACAGCAGCGCGGGATTGTGAGGTGAGGATCGGGAAGATGCTATGGAGGGCACAGCAGCGCGGGGTTGTGAGGTGAGGATAGAGAAGACACTAAGGAGGACATAGCAGCGCGGGATTGTGAGGTGAGGATAGGGAAGACGCTAAGGAGGACACAACAGCGCAGGATTGTGAGGTGAGGATAGGGAAGACACTAAGGAGGACACAGCAACGCGGGATTGTGAGGTGAGGGTAAGGAATACACTAAGGAGGACACAGCAGCGCGGGATTGTGAGGTGAGGATAAGGAATACACTAAGGAGGGCACAGCAGCGCGGGGTTGTGAGGTGAGGGTAGGGAAGACGCTAAGGAGGACATAGCAGCGCGGGATTGTGAGGTGAGGGTAAGGAATACACTAAGGAGGACACAGCAGCGCGGGATTGTGAGGTGAGGATAGGGAAGACACTAATGAGGACACAGCAGCTCGGGATTGTGAGGTGAGGATAGGGAAGACGCTAAGGAGGACACAACAGCGCGGGATTGTGAGGTGAGGATAAGGAATACACTAAGGAGGGCACAGCAGCGCGGGGTTGTGAGGTGAGGGTAGGGAAGACGCTAAGGAGGACATAGCAGCGCGGGATTGTGAGGTGAGGGTAAGGAATACACTAAGGAGGACACAGCAGCGCGGGATTGTGAGGTGAGGATAGAGAAGACACTAAGGAGGACATAGCAGCGCGGGATTGTGAGGTGAGGATAGGGAAGACGCTAAGGAGGACACAACAGCGCGGGATTGTGAGGTGAGGATAGGGAAGACACTAATGAGGACACAGCAGCTCGGGATTGTGAGGTGAGGATAGGGAAGACACTAAGGAGGACATAGCAACGCGGGATTGTGAGGTGAGGGTAAGGAATACACTAAGGAGGACACAGCAGCGCGGGATTGTGAGGTGAGGATAGGGAAGACGCTAAGGAGGACACAACAGCGCGGGATTGTGAGGTGAGGATAAGGAATACACTAAGGAGGGCACAGCAGCGCGGGGTTGTGAGGTGAGGGTAGGGAAGACGCTAAGGAGGACATAGCAGCGCGGGATTGTGAGGTGAGGGTAAGGAATACACTAAGGAGGACACAGCAGCGCGGGATTGTGAGGTGAGGATAGAGAAGACACTAAGGAGGACATAGCAGCGCGGGATTGTGAGGTGAGGATAGGGAAGACGCTAAGGAGGACACAACAGCGCGGGATTGTGAGGTGAGGATAGGGAAGACACTAATGAGGACACAGCAGCTCGGGACTGTGAGGTGAGGGTAGGGAAGACGCTAAGGAGGACACAGCAGCTCGGGATTGTGAGGTGAGGGTAAGGAATACACTAAGGAGGACACAGCAACGCGGGATTGTGAGGTGAGGGTAAGGAATACACTAAGGAGGACACAGCAGCGCGGGATTGTGAGGTGAGGGTAAGGAATACACTAAGGAGGACACAGCAGCTCGGGATTGTGAGGTGAGGATAGGGAAGACACTAAGGAGGACATAGCAGCGCGGGATTGTGAGGTGAGGGTAAGGAATACACTAAGGAGGACACAGCAGCGCGGGATTGTGAGGTGAGGATAGGGAAGACACTAAGGAGGACATAGCAGCGCGGGATTGTGAGGTGAGGATAGGGAAGACGCTAAGGAGGACATAGCAGCGCGGGATTGTGAGGTGAGGGTAGGGAAGACGCTAAGGAGGACACAGCAGCTCGGGATTGTGAGGTGAGGGTAAGGAATACACTAAGGAGGACACAGCAGCGCGGGATTGTGAGGTGAGGATAGGGAAGACACTAAGGAGGACATAGCAGCGCGGGATTGTGAGGTGAGGGTAGGGAAGACGCTAAGGAGGACACAGCAGCTCGGGATTGTGAGGTGAGGGTAAGGAATACACTAAGGAGGACACAGCAGCGCGGGATTGTGAGGTGAGGGTAAGGAATACACTAAGGAGGACACAGCAGCGCGGGATTGTGAGGTGAGGGTAAGGAAAACACTAAGGAGGACATAGCAGCGCGGGATTGTGAGGTGAGGGTAGGGAAGACGCTAAGGAGGACACAGCAGCTCGGGATTGTGAGGTGAGGGTAAGGAATACACTAAGGAGGACACAGCAGCGCGGGATTGTGAGGTGAGGGTAAGGAATACACTAAGGAGGACACAGCAGCGCGGGATTGTGAGGTGAGGGTAAGGAAAACACTAAGGAGGACATAGTAAGGATGGAATGTAAATTGGATTTGATTAATTGGATTTGGTCAGCTTCAGGCGTCTTTTTAAATCATCGTCTTTCATTAACGTATTTTCCGAAACTTTGCCGCAACATTTCTAAATTTAGAGAGAAAAAATGTCCCCTGAAAGTTTTGGTTCAACTTTGTTATAAAAGGAGTACGATTACCAAACGGCAGAAAAAAAAGAAGAAAAAAAACATTTATTTGTTCTACTTGGCTCCCCACCCAATCGATAGTTATGCTATCAATCAGTTAGGCATATTTTTTTCGATTTTGTTCCCCGACATAATAATAAATTATCCTTATTGCAAATATATGCAAAGATAGTACTAACGTGCAACCTCTTTGTACCAAAATTCCAAATGCGATAATAAAATGATATAAAGCAGGAAAAATTATTTTAACAACGGTATGCCAAGAATGTCCATGACAAAGTTTTCTGAATGAATTGTTCTAGTTTGGGAGAACTTAAAGACATGTATTCAGTGGCGGCGCAACTGGGGTGGGGGCATGGTGGGTCATTTTCCACACTCATTTTGCCCCCAATTTCCCCCCAGAAAATTTTGTAAAGTGACATATTTTATATTTTGTCCGATTTGTAGGCATATTCTCACATGAGACAAAATTGCCGCTCCCTTTCCCCCAGAACAAAAATCACGGCGTCGCCAGTGCATGTGTTGTCTTATCATCTCCGAGGAATGGACATATTTTGCCTTCACAATGATCTTCATCTATGTAATCTTTTCTTTCAGAATGGTTGTTAAGCCTGAAATTGCATGAGAAAATATTTTGTCCGAATCCCGCTAGTTGACTTTTCCGAGTCACGTGATAACTGATCCTCTAATTAAACAATATTTCGGAGAAAGATCACTTAGACACCCACATTCCTTTATAACTGTATGATATAATGAGTAAAACTACTTGTCATGAGAATCCCGAATTGTATAAGTTCATGGAGCTTATGTTGTTTATTAATACACATACAATATACGTCATAGGTATTATAAAACAGTGTAATCTCCATTATACTGTTATAAAAGCTTCGACAACCATCTTCAAAACAAATCTTATTAGTCCAGTCCACGCTCCCGATTAGGAGATCTTCCAATCAGGAGATTTCTTGTCGTTATAACCCACAATGCATCTTTCCAAATTCAAATCTCTCTAAAGAAATACATCACGGTAAATAGGTTTAAGCCAAAGGTAGGAAAATAAATGCGAAATATTCTACTGGTGCAAAATAACGATACAATTATTTTCACCAGCGCAAATTTGACTTTCACCAGGGAATTTTAGGCTTTAAAAATTCATTTCAATTGTTTCTGAAAAGCAGATTACAATTTTTAAGCTCAAATCATACAAAAAAAGCTCTGAAAGATCAATTTCAATATCATTTTTCAAAGTATACAACTTAAGAATAACAGAATTTGGAAAACAACACAAATTTAAACGGCTGAAATTTTGAACACTTAAAGTTATGGCCACTGCGCATGTCTCGATCTCCCAATCGGGAGATCTCCCGATCGGGAGCGTGGATCAGACTGCTTACAGCTTAATTGAAAGAAATTAACTATAAGCAGCCTCGAAAGCATGCCTGTTAATAGGAACATTTATAACACACGAGAATATTGAAACCATGCAGCCATATTGTTCACAAGTTGCAATAAAATGTCATAGTTTCTCATTTATGTACTTGAAATATTAAAAATCATATGTATTGTAAAACATTTGAATTTTCAAAATGGCTCGAGCCTAAAAACCTAGCTCTATTGTCTATTTGATCTAATATTTTGATACCGGCGTGGTAAACGTATCAAAAGGAGTAGAAAAGTTGTAGCCATGCCAGTAATGAAGGTATTTTTATAAGTTGTAAGTTTCCCCTAGCAAAGATACTTTTCCCAGACGTATTTCAAATTTGAAAAATGTAATATTGCATAAGGCTTTAACGTTAGGATAGCAAAGGATCATGGGAAATTTCACAAAATGGCGGCTTCCATATAGCAAAATGTTCCCATTAATGGGAACATTTATGTTCCCATTAATAGGCATGCTGCCGGACTAATGAGACATTACTTTTATGTCAGCATTGCTTAGTATGATGCTTTCGATATAAATCAGTTTTAAATTTGTTAGTGATATTATAGGTAAAGATATTGACTGTTAATCTGATATGCATGTCATTGGGAAAATTCTGTATTCATCAATATGTATATATGTTCTCGTAAGACTTCCAATGCTTTAAAGGAAAGTTCATATGTGCACGCCGCCGTTCTAATAACGTCACTTCCGGTTTTTAATTGTTCTTATTGATTCCGAAAAATCTGTGATGTTATCGATAACAAAAGTAGGCCCCTAGGCTCGGTGCTGCGGATGTGTGATCGATAACATCGCAGATTTCTCGCGATCAATAAGGAAAATTGAAAACCGGAAGTGACGTTACCATTACGGCGGCAATCACCTCTGAATGTATTTATGGGACGATACCTTTTCTTTAACAATTCTCGAAAACGTCTTCAAAGTTCATGAAGCTTATTTTGTGAATTAATGCAAGTAAAATATACGTCATAGAATGGATGTTATAAAATAGTAGACAATGTGTGAAAAAATATTGAGATTAAATGCTGTCTCGCGCTGTAAAGAGGCAAATTTTAATCTTAGACTGTAATAAGCACAAATGTTCTAAAAAAATTCACTTTAATTGAAAGAAATTACAAAACAATCCCCATTAGACCTTGCTGTTATGACGGCGCTGCTTAGTATTCAATTATATCGTCGACCTCTAACGACGATGACGACGAGTGAACACACAATTACATTGACGGGGTCGTCGCCTGCGTAATCGGTTATGATAGTAACAATGCTATCACGCAACGCTTAATGTGACCCGGACGAGAACACAGGTACGACGTACGGACAGACATAACATCGACAACCAAGTCAATGTCCACGGCCTTTGATAACCAGTTGTGGTGCACTGGCGTGTCTACCAAACCCAAGCTTGAACCCAGGGCCTCGTGGTCTGTAGACATGTATGATAACCGCTACACCACAGTAGGTAGGCAGTCGACCTCTAACTGTCTAACCAGGATGCCTTGCATATAAACAAGTTTTAAATTTGTTAGCGATTTTATAGGTAAAGATATTGACTGGTTATCTAAAGCTCTGTTGTTAAAACATTGTATTGTGTATTCATCAATATGTATATTTGTTATGTTTATATATGTTTAACATTTCCAATGCTTTAACAATTGGTGTAGTTTATCAAATCATTTTTAGCATAGGCATAGTGCAAGTTCAAAGAAATGGTTGCACAAGTGAACGATAATTTACACTTTGAGCACGAGAGTGTTGAAATGGGAAAAACTAAAATTCCTGAAACTTCAGGGGCTGTGGTCTCTTGGCCCCGTTTCCGGTGCCCCTGGGAGACACCTTTGCGAATCATTGTCTTTCGTTAAAAAAAATTCCGAAATATTGCTTTTGGTCCAATTTTATTTTAAAAGCAGCACGATTGCCAGATGAACAAAGATTAATTTTCGACTACGAAATTTCGATGAGAAGAAAGGTCCCCCACCCGATAGTTATGCAATTAATCGGATAAGCATCTGTGACTCGATTTTGTACCCCGACAGAATAATACATTTTCGGAAAAAATATCCTCATTGCAAATATATTCAAATACAGTACAGAACTGCAATCTCTTTGTACCAAAATTTCAAATGCGATGGTAAAATGATGTGAAGCAGGAAAAAAGAATTTCAACGACGGTAAGCCAAGAATGTCCAATAGAACGTTTTCTGAATTAATGAATAATTGTTCTGGTTTGGGAGAACTCGAAGACGGTTATTATCTATAGATGAGATACATCAGCATCAATTGATGCATTCCTATGGTGTGGAACGTTTTAACTTGTACAATGATGTTTAACTGTATAAGCTTGTTTTACAAAATGGTGTGACATCACGCTAATTTTAAGCCACACCGAACGCGACGCGGCTAGCAATTTTTTAAACAAAATTGAATAAAACAAAGGAAAAGAAACATTTTGACCTCTTGTTTTTCAGAGAAGCATCGTCATCGCATGGTTATTCAGATGATAACTGAAAATTGGTTGAAGGGCCCATTAAAGCAAAATTCGCGTCGCGAAATAAAATCGCGCCTCACTAAATTAGATTTCTCCACAGTTTGAACAAAAAAGCATTTCTAACAAATTTTCCAGTATCATCAGAAAGCCTCAGTTGTAAATTTCATCGTGTATAAGCAAAATGTCAAAGCATCTTATAATATTTGTTTCCTGTATGATTATCTAAAAAATCGCTCGTCGCGTCGCGTTCGGTGTGTTACGGCCTTTAAACTTGCATGAGAATGTTTTTGTCCAAAACCCGCAAGTTGACTTTTCCGAGTCACGTGAAAACTGATTCTCTAATTAAACAATAGTTCGGAGATACATCACTTAGACACCCATATCCTTTTATGATGGAATTAATAAACCCAATTATCATGAATGACCCGGATATTATAAATTCATGGAGCTTATGTTGTTATTAAATACAAATAAGATATATGTCAAAGAAATGGATGTCATAAAACAGTGAGATACAGATGTTGATCTCCATTATAATGTTATGACTATATTGCTATATGAGCGGAAAGTGTAGACTACAATACCCAAAAGAAATCTCACAATTCAAATGAGAAAAAGAAGTTACCCATGAGACATTACTTTTATGTCAGCGTCACTTAGTATTCCATGATGTATGGTGGTTTCAATATAAATAACTTTTAAATTTGTTAGTGATTGTATAGGTAAAGATTTTGACTGTTAGTAAAATATGCATGTCATTGTAAAAGTTGTATTCTGCATTCGTCGATATGTATATGTTCTCGTAACATCTCCAACGC
>JAIGNY010000365.1:177500-182500 GCA_020152595.1 Chiridota heheva | reverse complement strand
ATGAACCTGCAGCTGTAGTGTGTGAGAGCAACACAAGCACAGGTGCGAAATTGTGCTCGTTAAGTAGAGTAGATGTAGAAGTGTAAGGGGTGTGTGTGATGGTGTGTGTGTGTGTTCGTGTGTACATGTGTGCGTGGGGGAGACGAGGGGGAAGGGGGGGGGTGATAGAAACCACCATGTGGCGGTTCAATTCTGGCACGAAGGTGCGTGAACGTAAAACATTCTAACGCCCTCAATACTCAAATGCGCAATTGAATATTGAAATATCTACCAATTACCTAACTACTCCAATTAAAATCACTTAATAAATTAAACATCAAAAGATACTAGTCAGTGGTGTATCTAGTTTGGAAATGAAAAACTTTATTTAGTAAATTCTTTCTTTGGCTTTTTTTATTGAAAAAAACCTACACAATTTTGAGTAGAACCGTCTCTAAGTTTTGAATGTAAAGATTTGATGTCAGATTTCAATCGTTTCGATGCTTAACAAGTAAAACTTTAAGGAGGGCCTGCTATGGAAAATCAAAAATTGCTGAAAATCTATTACAAGGTGTTCGATCTTCCCAATTTTGAATATCTCACTTAAAAATTACAAAAAATAGCCATTTAGACTTAAAAAGTAAGGCTTGAAATGCCACTTTTTCCAAGCGCTCAAAAATAAATAATCTGTTTTATGACGTCACACTATTGTTGATGACGTAGATATAGTGAATCGATTCATTGTTTACGTTAGGCACATCGCAATGTGCATCGCCATATATATTGTACGATGGGTAGTACAAGTAGCAACAGCTTTAATGACATTTCCGAACTCGATTCATTGTATTCTTGCTCGGATTTTGACGAAAATCAAAACGAGGGGATAATGATTGGAGTAATCAAAGAAGTGGAAACCTACCTCTATGAACCATTAGCAAAGAGGTATTAGAAGGCAATGCACCACCGCCGGAAGAGCCTGGAGAAGATGAAGGCCTAACGTGACGCAGGCTGTAAGCATTACGTTACAAAAAGTTGATTGGTGAGTAGGCCTACTGTAGCCTAACGTCTATCCCTATGTTTGTATGTTGTTTGCCGACATCAAGTTGAAAAAAAGACAAGATAGGCCATATTAAGTCACATATACTCTGTACTTTGTATGGTACTGTACCCTAACGTTATATATCATATTGGAACTTGGTTTGTTTTGGTTATGGATGTCTATGTCTTGAAGCACAATCAATATTTTAAAGGCAAAAAAAAAGGTGGGTTTTTAAGAATTTCTTCAAAATTATTGGCACGGCCACCGTGCCTGTACAAATTTCGTCGATTGTAAAGGCACGTCTGCCGTGCCTGTAATAATTTAGTCCAAAATATATGCACATCCGCCGTGCTTGTAAGAATGTCATCGAAAGTAAAGGCACGGCTGCCGTGCCTGTAATAATTTCGTCAAAATTATAGGCACGGCCGCCGTGCCTGTAAGAACTTCGTCAAAATCAAATGCACGGCGCCGTGCCATGCCTATAAGAATTTAGAGAAAATTTCATATTATGAATATTGATGTAACTTAGGTCAATGAATGATTATAAAGCCAGGTAGGGTAAATTCTGCACGGCGTTAGCCCGTGGGGTCTAAAGGGCCCCTTGAGAGGGTCCAGGGGTTCATGGACAAAGCCACGAAAGATGAAAAAATGCATGTAAATTTGTGGTACAGTATACCATATAAGAATATTATGATATATTTTTTCATTGGAACAAATATGGATTGCCACAAGTTGACTTAAATATTCAGAATCGTACATTGCGGGGAAATGATATAATTCTGCAAATCGGTGAAAGAATCAAATTCTGTTTTCTCCATTCTGCCTATTTTTTATGGCATACCGCGCCAAAGGACTGATGGTGTTTACGAGTAACGACTCAGATTGAGCGGACACCCGGGAACGTCGCTGATTGGTCGATCATATCTGTGTCTATAAGATATCTTACACGACAATAAGCACGGCTGCCGTTTCTATAATGAGTTCGACAAACAAAATTAAAGTAAGGGATAATTCAATCTTTTTCTCTAGTCTGTGTAAGAATATTCTTTTTTAACGGGTTAGATACTTCTTACTTCTTGTACCTTAGTCAATGTATAGAATCAGTGTTATAAATCGTTATGCACATTTGCATTTTGCGTAGCCTTGCTGGTGCCACTGTTATCCTGACATCTGAACAGTGCTGGGCATCTACGTAGAAGTATCTAGAACAGTTACAGTTTAGGCTGCTGTACATGTATGCCTTGTATAGCTAACGCATACTGAGAGCAGTTGTTTATCTCACGGGGCCAGTGGGCCTATTAAGTCCCGGGCTTTTACAATAGGATCCACCCGGATTCACGAAAGATCTGGTAGTTTTTTTGTTGGCTTTCAAAATCAGTAATATGCTTGTCCATTTCCACAGCACTTAAGTAATGTTTAAGAAAAAACATGAAACTGTTTGTACGGATTTTTGGTCTCGAATCCGAACTGCGTCTGTCTCTTAACCACATATTGTAATGCGAGGCAGGGATTTGTGTTTTGTTTGGGAGACGGAAGGAGATTTCTTCTAAGATGGATTTTTATAGCATTCCAATTATAATTCAAAATGTGGAAACTAAATTACAAAAATTAAAATTACAAGTTTTTAATTATTCTGATAAATCTAGAGTTCTTTAAAAAAAAATTGTGTTTTATATTTTGGAAAATTGTTCATTTAAATGTCCTTTTTTGCAGATATATCTGTCAACGCATTGCTAGAAAAATAGAGAAAAATGTTCAAATTTAGGGATGATACACTTTTTCTAATAAATTGCCAATTTGTTGTTGTAGATTTTGCTTAATTTGACACTGCTGAAAAATGTCTAGCTATGCCAATGAGACTAATGTGCAGTATTACTTAGTTGCCATTTTGGCTCGACAAGTAAATTCTATTCTTCCTAATGTTTTTATCATTTATTTCATCATTTATTCTTTTTAGGTGCACATGTGGCAATTGTCAGATTATGCCAACATGCTACAAACAGTTCGGGAGCAACCCAAAAAACTGGGTACTTTAAAATACCCAAAAAATTGGGTACTTTTATGTATTACGTCATTGCAGGAGCCTACACATTTGACTAGCCCACACTAAATATATGAGGTTTCTCATTTTCCGCTCCGGATTGTCCAAAAATGTTTTTTGAAATTCACGGCTGCTTTTTAGAGAAAATTAATAAAACAGATTATTGGCAGTCTGTTTTGTTCATTTTTTCAAAATTGCGACAGTGAATTTCAAAAAGCAACGGCAAAAAGTTTTTAATATCCATTTACTATCAGTCTCCATAATTTCAGGATATCTATTGAAATTTTGGACAATCTGGAGCGGAAAATGAGAAACCTTATATATTTAGTGTGGGCTAGTCAAATATGTAGTCTCATGCGATGACGTAATACATAAAAGTGCCCAATTTTTTGGGTATTTAAAAGTACCCAGTTTTTTGGGTTGCTCCCGAACTGACAAAGAAATGCAGAGGAGTCTTGTCAAGATCAAAAGTGAGGAAGAAGACATGGATTACCACCCTGGATTTCAGCCAGTTTGTCTGAATCACCATGTTTTACAAGTTGCACTGTTCCAGTATAGTCAGAAGTATGGAAATAGAGCTGATAATGAATTTCATGAGTGAGTAGTGTTGCAAATCATTTAGATTTTGTTTGGAATAATACATTTTAAAAATTGTATTGCATGTTATTGTAGAGAATTACCCCTTGTTTTTGACATGTTAGAACTATGTGTAGTGCAGCATAACCTTGGGATACCAGGATACCTTAGGATAATTATGGATACGGGTTATTTTTCCTCAAGTTCAAGCACGGTGTAGCTCATGAAACAGTTTTGTATATATTCTTAATAGCCTCTTTAGTATCTTTTTCTGTTGTTTACATTGAAATAAAGAATATGTTACCTCTCATTTCACTAATCATTCTTTCAAGGTTCCCATCTAATGTAGAAATTTATGGGTATGGTATTCGCAATGTCAGACCAAAGCAGGGCGTCAAGTATGGGAGAAATAATAAGAAATAATAATAACGTAAATAAGAAATGTTTGTTTTTCAGGTAAGATAAAGCTTCTGTCAGGCTACACATGACAACTAACGATCTTCTCCTTCCAATGAAGTACAGTTCTCTGATTGGATTATGAACGTTCTGTGAACAAGCAGAATATCTTATGGCACTAGCAGCATAATTTTATTTTGTCTGAACAAACAAGTTTTATTTCCAGCAAAATTTTACTTGCACATTATTCAATAATAAAATATGAAAAACAAATAACCAGGAAATATATTTCTATACTGTACCTGCCAAGTGGCCAAGTCATGTTTTAGTTGAGCGTCAATCAATTTATGAGTGCTTGTATCCAGTGCTAGTCATATTTTTTTTTAAAGAAATGCATTTTTCTTTCACAGATAATCCTTATACTGCCTACAGATATCTCGGCAAACATGTTAGGGTACCACTTCCGGCATGCGTTGTCACCAAGATCAGGGAGGTCTTTCCTTTAGCGGAATAAGCAGGAAGCAGGATTCAGTATCCAGCAATTTATGTTGTCTATTTTTTTTTCCATTAAAAATTAGGCTCTTATTTACATGTAGGACACTAAGTACAAAGTCTTGAAGTGGCTAGTGACAGTAAATGGAAAATCCTATCAGTCTTCTATACCGAGATCCATTTTTATATTCCAGAATAGACTTACCTTCACCTTTGAAAAAAAAGCACTGGCATTGATTTATAAGAGGGAAAGGAAGGGGTGAGGGTGGTCAGAATCCCAAGAGGCATCCAACAACTTTGTACGCATGATATGAGCTACGGGATATATATATGAAAAAAAAGAAGCAAAATGCAGAATAAATTTTTCACCTTATTTCCCCATCACCCATGATAGTGACATTTAGTCAAACCCAACTAGCTCAATCCCTAACAGACATTTTGTGCCCTCAACCGCACATTTTGCAATGTTTGACAAAA
>JAIGNY010000365.1:130000-172500 GCA_020152595.1 Chiridota heheva | reverse complement strand
AACAATTATTTTAGGATGGCCTTAGACTTAACTGAAAAGGTACAAAATAAGCTGTACTTAATGGGTGGTGATGGTATACATTACAAAACTTTAAAATGATATATGTATATAACACTATGTGCAAATTGGGTAAATAACATTGTTTGAATAGGTCTAACTTTTAATTTGGAAAAACACACTTTCAAATGGAAGTTTGATGTAAATAAAGTTACTGTGTTGATTATCAGTTATACCGTAAAAACTTCCAGTAATAAATGCAAACATCAAGATCTAAGCATAAGGAAAAACTAATAAAACAAACCTCTTCATGAAGGTCTGGAGATTGCACAGCATCTGTGGCTTCCCCACTTTTTGTCAACAAATGTACAACATAATCTGTGGTCATTCTGTTATACTCCTCACAGATTTCTCTAACCATCTAAAAAATGAAATGTTTTCATATCTGAACTGTGCGAGCATGCAATTTTGTTACTTCGGACATACCAGTTACCACACCATTTGTTGTATTCCAGAATGATATTTTTTGTCATGCAAGTAGTAAAAAATAGTATCATCAAGAGCAAGATGTCAAAGCCCCTTATAATTTCCTTCACTGGCATAACAAATGTGGAAGTTAAGTTTGTCAATTTACAGATTCATACTTTATTAACTAGGAAATTTTTTCTCATAATCTTACTCAGACAGCTTGTAAAGAATTTGTTTTAATGGCAATGTTAACTTGTAGAAGTAGAACTTGGCTCATGCCTTTGTTTGAAAATAAAACATGTCGTTTTCATATTAGAAATAAAAATGCCCTAAAATGTTGCATCCTTTTTTTAGAAATGAGGTACAGCTCAAGTTTTTCTTTGAGAATGTTAATATTCTACATTCAACTTTTTACTCGGGTGCTTGAATTACAGTAGGGTATTTCTGCCAACTGCGCTTTCCGCCATTCCTGACCGTCATGACGGTACGACCCGAAAGGTATGGCGGAAAGGCTTATAATATATCGGTAATCAAATGTTGTTTAGTTTTTAGATTCAGCTGTGTAAACTGAAACGCATTTATGACAAAATAGATACAGTGATTGCAAACAACAAGAACTGATAAAGATGTTTATTATTTGACTTTAGGAATGGGAAAATGGGCCAGAAAAAAGGGCCCGAAAGATAAATAAAAAGAATAATGCTATGTTAAGCACCAAATATCATTAATTTAAAAGAATGGAAAAAGGGATACGTTTGAATGGGATCACTGTGACTGTAGTGTAGCATAAGCCTATAGGCCTATTTGAAATAGAAATTTCATATTTGGGCGGAAATGCCCGGCTACCTTGTTTATACTAGTACCACAGCACATCTCCACATTACAATGTAGACCAAATTTCCTCCTAGCTTGCATACACAACTTAAAATAACCTGCTTTATGGCACGATGTTCCCAAGAAAACCTTGGTGTCTTTGCAGGTCGTTGTTTATCAATGTTAGGTTAGAGCTTGTGGCGGAACTGGTGCTGGTTGTAGTTACTAAACTACTACCTACTGGGAGTACCAGGAACATCTGCATCCGGCCTAATGCTAACGCTCAGAAAACTCAAACCCCGTTTCAATGTGGAACCCGAACCAAAAAAATACGTTTAGAAAGTCCAAAATCTGCTTGAGAAGTAAGCTTGCAGACTGATAGATAGTCCTCAGTAAAAACTACATTGCTCTCCGCCAATCACACTGTTTTCCATTGGCCCTGTAATTTGTGCTCAAGTCAAACGTTAGCTGCACAAACGTCGTCCATAAACGTCTCATTTTTCGGATTTATCTCTCATTTTCATTATTACACCCTCCTACGACACAATGAAACTACATTTCTTTATTTCAGCTGAAATTGTTTTTCTTTCAAAGTCAAAATCACATAAACAATACTTGCAGCTGAAAGCGATAGTGTACGTACAGTACTGTACCGTGTACGTTGTTGTAGTGTTATGTTGATGGCAAACAGCACATGAATCGACTCACTATACCTACGTCATGTGACGTCATCAACTTCTAAACTGAAGATTTTTTTTTGTTTCTTTAAGTTGATGTAAATGAACATTTCCTTTTCCTCTTTAAAAGAATATATGTAATGGAATTTAGCAAACGAAACTTACATTTTTGGATAGCAAATGATCCAATTAATCAATTAAGAGCTAATTAAAAATCCATGGCAGGCCCTCTTTAAACATGGATACCTCCTTAGCAGAATCACTTTTCCGAATGTTTTGCTGAGTTCATTGACAAATTTTGTATAAGACGAACTAGGATTTCCACTAAACTTATCCTTGAAGGTTTATTTCTTTGTACATTTTCAGATGCATCATGCCCCGACGGTTGCTTCTGCTCTGGACTTAATTTGTTTTGCACTTCACCATATCTGACTACAAATCAAGGTATCAAGACTCTGTAAGTCACTTGCAGTCCATTAATTTCTGCCATGTAATATGATTGGATGAAAATTTCAAATAAAGCTTCATTTCTACTTTAATTCAACTCCAACACCCATTATCTGTCCATTTATGGATCTCGTTTAAAAAGTTTTTTTTAAGCTTGTTAGACAGCTTGTGTGGTAATTATGTTTTGGCTGAGCCGATGAGAGGAGATTGATTTAGTAATCAAGTGGAAGATTGACAGACAGAACAGGCTTATATCATTTATTTTCTGCAAAGTTTCAAAATCGAAAATATTGCTCGCAATGTACAGTACTGGAGGCTCCAGTAGCGTGGCGGGATTGAATTGGTATTGTATGTGTATGTGGTGATGTGGCGTAAGTGTGTGTGTAGCGGGGTGGAGGGGGAGGGACTGTTGATGTTTTGCGTTGTATGTGCGTGAGTGTGATTGCCAGGGTTTTGTCATGTGAGATGTATGTAGTAATGTGTATAATGGGCTGGGGGCTACTGGGGGCGGAGGCTGCGTGATGAGTAGAATAGAGTGTGATGCGTGGATATGACAGGGTGTATGTAAGCGTGGAGATGGTTGTTGATGTTTGTCGTAGAATGTTGATGTGACTGTGATTGCCAGGGTTTAGTAGAGTAAGGTATATGTGGGGTGTGACTGAAGGTGAAAGCCGCAGGGCGGTGGGTAGAGCCGGCACAAGCATGTGTGTGGGGTGGCACAGGTGGAATAGCACACACACACACGCACACTCACCCCCCTCCTTTCTCCGCACACACACACAGTAACTCAGAGCCTGGGCTGGCCAGTGGAAGCGGTCGAATCCGAAGACAAAAACACGAAACAAAAAACCAGTATATATGGTCATAGACAAGCGGTCAAATCCGTGGTAGGAAAATCAGCTAGTGGGTTAAGATCAAGGGGCGGGGTTGGTGATTGGGGAGAGGTGGTTGGGATGAGGGAGCAAATTTGGTGAGGGAGGGCAAGCATGGTTGGGGATCAGAGCACAGGTGGATGTTAAGAAGCGATGTGTGTTTGTAGTGACGGCAATGTATCAAAAAGTTAAGGTTTTTCGAGTTTATGGGAGGAAAGGGGGTGCAGAAGCTGTGACTTCTTTGGTAGATCCTTACTTTGACAGTGGGGATGTTTGCTTTGATATGGAAGATGGGTAGGGGGTGGAACGGGGAAGGCAAAAGGCCATTATAATGGCTTTATTTTAGATACGTTGCATGGCGGCGTAAGAGCTGGGTTGGGGGCGTTGTAAATGCCTGGGAGGCCGTATTTAAAGAGGTAGCTGTTAAAGGCATTGAAGAGAAGGAGGGTGGACTTGAAGGTGTTAAGGTTGTGGAGTCGGGATTTTGTGCGTGATCTGGGCAAGTCTGCCACGTGGGGGTAAGAACAATATTAATTCTGTAGTCTCCAGCCAGGGGTGGCGGATGAGTTTAGAATTCAGAGCAAGGCCAAGAAATTTGGCCTTGTTGGAGTGGTAAATGGGTGTGTTGTGGGTGATTATTGGAAAAGCACTGGGTCTTTTTTGTTTGTTGTCTTGTTTGCTGGGGCTAACGATGGGGAGGTAGAAGGTTTTGGTGGGGTTGAGTTTGATGTGCCAATCAGAACACCAAGTGTAGATGGTGTCGAGGTAATGTTGGACATGGTTAGCATGGCTAAGAGTATTGGACAGGTGGGCCCAAATGGCCACGTCATCAGCAAACTGTAGTTGTAGTATACGGCCGGCTCAGCCCGCACGAAATGAAAATGGTCCTGTACGCCTATGTATAGGCCTACACAGATAAGATATAATTTTGTATTAACTTGAATATCTCCTACTCGAAATATCTCATGAAGTAGTTTCTTCACATTTTGTTTCTTATGAAGTCCTCTTTCATATGATAAAGTTGCCTGCCCCCTAAACTAATGCTTTACGGGAATATTTCCGTGAAATTTAATTTTCACATATATGATAGAGGACTATTAAAGGAGCACGACACCGAAAGTGAGGGCGTTATTTTTCCGAATTTCACAGATGATCAATCATCCATAAACTTCATGCCTCCATAGTTCACAGGCGACCTAAGGGCAAATATATTCCTATCAACCAGAACATTATTATTCCGTTGCTTGCTACATAAGCATTTGGTTTTTGGGAAACCCTTGAAAATACGCCCTTACTTTTCGGTCTACTGCTACAATTTGGTGTAAAAACATGTTGATATTATGCACGTTTAGGATTTATTGCATTTCAAAGATTGCGTGAGTGTGTTTAAAAATGACCTCGCAGTGTAAAATGTGATCTCATATGGGCAAATCCAAAACAATTCTTTTGTATTTTTATAAAGCAAATAGATATTTTTCTTTTGCTCAAAGTGTAAGATTTACGAGCAGATTGAGATTAGGAAGAGGCAATTAATTTCTAAAGAAATAAACGCTAATTGTGATAGACTTTCATTTATGACATCACACTGTACACTGTGAGGTCACTTTTCTATCCACGTGCACATACTTTGAATAAATAAGATATCAAGATGATTTTTACACCATAGTCCTCTATCATATATATGAAATTGCATGGGTGTATTTCTATACTATTCGTGCTTCTGTTACGAAATTTTTACAATCCAAATTAGCAAATATGTCTACGGTTTCTTCAAAATTAATTTCGTCTACCAGTTTTCTTTCAATTGCAAGAATGGATATTCCACTGAGTCCATTTAAACCATCGTAGACCTGAGATATGATTTGACTATTTTAAGCTTGAAAAATGATCTCTTAGCTGAGGCAGTGGTTGATGGCAGTGTCAGAAAGAGCTGATATAACTTGTAGATGTTTGGGAATGCGTGATACCAGTGTGTTGTATACAAATACTGAAATAAATTCTTCGTATTTACTTTCTCATATTTTCTTCTCGGACATGTCGGGAAAATGTCTTTCTTATTCATTACATAGCTTTTCCAGTTTTTAAATCATTTAGGTAATTGAACGGCGTCAATGTCCGGCAAAGTGCCGCATCTTTCTTGTCCGTACATGTCTGTGAGATTTTTCAGTTTGTCACTATCAGACTATGTCCGGTGTCACTTTTTAGTAGTGCTGCGGGTGTACGGATGTCAAATGATGTAAGCAATTCTCTTCTCTTTTTTTTTTTTGAAAGCGGTTTTTGCGTTGTGCTAAACATGTATCAATACTGAAAAGAAATACGTGTGCTTTGAACTTCATTGTAGCATTCTGCGGTTCATCAAAAGATTCTTCACTTGGTAGTCGTTTCTTACGTCGAATACGTTTCTTGATGAAGTTACAATCAACAGATCAAGCTCAGCTTTTCTGGCTACTTTTTTGGCCTCTGTGATGAGCTTCTGAAAGTACTTATCAGAACGATGCTCTGTGATTGTTTTTTCTGCATCATCAATTAGCCCAAAAGCCACAATCCCTTCTTCTTGAATAGTCCGGTTTGTACCCCTGATCAAAGAATAGTTTTGTTTTCCCGATGGAGGGATCCTTTACAGAAGTATCCCACAATGCATCAATCCAAATTCAAAGTTTGTATAGGAATAAAATAAGAATCGGACACATTTCGAGCGCGGGGAGCTCAAACAGTGCGATGGGTTCAAATTTTGTTCACGATTTGAAATAATGGCATATCAATTATCTTTTCACCGTGCGCTTTAAAATTCACCGTGCGGTATTCGAGAAATTTAAAGAAAATTGATGAATTCTTTTAATGTGTTACCGTTAGGTAGTCGTGCTTTAACAAGGTTTTCTATAATTAAGATAAATAACTTGGGGATTTGTAAAACTTATTTAGCAATAACTGCGTGATAGTAACGAAGCTGTTTTACTTTCGCGAAATTGAACATGAACAAAGCAAAGTTTATTACAAACCTTCAATAAAACGACTGATAAGCGTCTATGACTGAATTTCACAATAGAAATGGTGGCTTTCATGAATCACTGTAAGCTCAGTACGCATGCTTGAGTCTCCCGATCGGGGGACTTATTGAGTCTCCCGATCAACGGTACGAATCGAACTGTTGAAGGGCATCTGATGCAGTTTTTATGGTTTCCAATAGATCCAGTAGGACACATAGCGAGGCCGTGAAGTCAAAGTTGCTCATAATTTAAAGCAAGCCAAGTGCAGTTGATGTTACAGAGCAATCTGCATCAGCTTCAGCTATATGGTCCAGGGTGACGACGATGGCGGATATTGACACGTTAAGCATCACAGTGGCACGCCCATCTGGTATCCGAAAGTCGTTTTAGTGTATATGGTGTTTTGATTCCAAGATTTCGCTGATGAGATTGAATTATTGCATGGCGTTTAGGGCTGGTTTCAATAAAATTGTATGTTTTTCCAACTCCCCAAAAAATTTACTGATCTCGGGAGTAGTTTTGCAAGCATCGACCAGAACCAGATTCAAGCAATGGTTGCTGCAGTGTACAAACATTGCCTTAGAATTTTCTCTAAAACATGTGTTTTGACACCGGAATATTGCCTGCTGGTATTGGCTGCATCGTCATATCCTTGGCCTCACAGAAGAGCTAAAGTTAAGCCCAAGTTTGTCAAGGTCTCATACAGACAATTGCACCGGCTTTTTGCATCAGTTTTAGTGACGTTAGTGAACTGCAAGAAACGTTCGATAACTCTCCCGTTGATGGCGTATCTCAGTATGAAAGAAACCTGTTTAACATGTGACACATCGCTTACATCCGTAAGCAGACTATAACATCCTGCTTCTTTGATCTTTCGGATTATATTACCCTTGATACAAGTAGCAAGAGATTCAAGGAATTCATTCTGTGATTGTGCGGATAAATAAGATGCGTTCTTCTTCGCTTGTTCCACATGTTGCTTTAAAACAATCATACTTTGATAGCATTGTGACGTGTTCGAAGTAGTTTCCCACGATTAGTACCTTCTGATGATTCTCTGTGGCCTCTCAGAGGTAGGCTTTGTTTTGTCGTTTATCTGCTTCCGTGACTTGTCGCAATACCGCGAAAATCTTCCGGGCTATGTCCGCTTCAATATGTTTTGCTTTGCTCGTGTTCTGTTATCTTTTCCAGACCTTTCTTTCAGTTGTTGATATATCTGATCTCATCCATATCATTTCCGTCTTTCTTCTTTTCCAATTGCTAAATACTCTAAAAGAAAAGCAACACATGGCATCTGCTTCGCCAGTGCACCACAACTGGTTATCAAAGGCCGTGGACAATGACTTGGTTGTCGATGTTATGTCTGTCTGTACGTCGTACCTGTGTTCTCGTCCGAGTCGTGTTAAGCGTTTCGTGATAGCATTGTTACTATCATAACCGAATACGCAGGCGACGACCCCGTCATTGTAATTGTGTGTTCACTCATCGTCGGCGGCGTCATCTGCTTCTGGCGAATACTACAACCAGCTTCTTGGGACGCTTTGACCATTTGACATGCCACGCATATACCACTCTTCATGGAAAGTAGGCAAATCATTTCCAATCCTTCTTCTTGCAAAGCCCTTTTCTAAATCCAATGCTTTTGTTTGACATGGTTCCATTGAACACATTCTTCGTTTAAAGTTGGACGTCATTTCATGAACATCAAGGTGTATCAATCTTGCTGGGTCGTTAGGAAAGCGTTGATCTGATTGTGTATTTTCCAGCAATGGAGATGTAGGTGCATATAACGTATGCCTGGTAGTCGTTGTCTGTGGTTTAGTTGCTTTTCACCAAGTTCATGGGTGAAAGCTTTAGTTTGAGATTCTTGTTTATTTCTATGGAGTAATTGTTGTGAGCCATGAACGAGAACTGGAGAATCAACTTCATAAAATGCAACTGTATCGGTGGTTTCATTTTTTTGTACACGCCCTCACTGGGAACTGTAGAATTCGATGATATTTGTGTTGAGTCTTTGACGACAGTAGATGATGTAGCTGAAAAAGCCACATTCTCAATTAAACACATTTAATCAGCTGTTGATCTCTTTGCCATAGTAACAAATGGTGAAGCAACTGCACCTACAGTTGAGAATTGTATAGCTTTGTTGCTTGTTACTATATCCATGTGATATTTCTTATTATGGGTTAACCTGTAATCGCTATCAAATTGCACCTTGCAGACGCCACATATGACTTTCGTTCGATACCTTTACGATTCATTGTGGCAAATAAGTACCAATCACCTGAAAAACAGGAATGAGCAAATACATTTCTGATTAATTATCATATACAAATACATTCAGAAAGGGCCGTAATTACCTGGGGCAGGAAGATATGTCCCTTCACTCCACAGAATTTTAAAGAAATCAGTAGGCCTACATCTTGGAGAAAATTTATTTGTTGTCCCCCCATACCCCCCACTACCCCCACTAACCCCCACTACCCCCACTAACCCCCACTACCCCCCACTACCCCCCACTACCCCCCACTACCCCCACTACCCCCTCCCACACACACACACTTTTGTGATAATGGAAAGTGAATTTTTGTGATTGGAACCTCAGTGTAAAAAGCAGCAAAACCAGAGCATTATTAAATCCAAATATATGTCTCCCCTCTCCCCCTCACACACACACACACACACACACACACACTTTCCGGATTAGAATTACGGTTCTGTATTCAGCTTTTGTATCGCTGATAACGAGACAATTCCAATTTTGAAATGTAATTTTCTCGGATCATTAAGTTACCTACGTTGATGGGACATTCAGACTTGCATTTTCTAAAGAAGATGTTTGATACATACTAAATCGTTACTTGAAAGTTAAACAGAGACTATAGTCATATGCGAATGGTTTCAGCTGTAGTATGTTGCACGTCATAACCATTTAAAACAAGCTGTATGTAATGCCTGCAGGATAACAAATGGATGTTCACACCATTTCTGCAAAGTGTAAACAAACAAGGCCCCTATATGTGCATCAATGAGGTGAATGGATTTCCAAGATGCTAAAACTCTAACTAAATACTGAAAGTTCTTATTCAGACTATACGTACAAATCATACCTATTCATGGGGGTAATCTGCAGGGCCGCAATTCCCGGGGAACATGTCCCCCCACTTTTTAGCAAAATTGTAAAAATTTAGTACATTTGGGGAAAATTTACTTCATGTCTGCCCCACTGTTTGGATCAGAGGCCATGCCCTCCACCTACCCCCCACTTTCCAGATGAGAATTACGGCCCTGGTGATCTACGATCAGGCGTGGCGCCAGTTAGGGTTAAGAGAGTCCCCCTCTCCTTCACACCATTGAAAAGAGTTCTGTACGCTTATGTCCTTCAACAACGATTTTATTTAAATTCAATACATTTCTTTGATCCAGCCTGAGGATTTCAGCGACAGTTTTCCAACTCACACAGCCCGACAGCACATGGTATTGTAAGTCAAACTGCAACAGATACAATTACTATATAATAAATTAATTGGGAAGGAGATGACATGAATGTCAAGAATGAAATCAGGTATATAATACAATCTTGATAGTAATGAGGAAAACTTAAAACTCAGTCTTATTGGTTGAAAGTTCAGAAGTTTCCCAGGAAAGTCTATTACATGGTGAGATACGATGGTTGACTGTGGGTGCAGGAGAATACATGCACCTGTCTCTTTCCCATTGTTAAAGGAGACTGAATACGAGTTGGTTTGGACAAAGCTGCGTCTACTATATCACAATCGTTTATCTGAGTTGGATGAATGAATATAGCGCTGTGCGAGGGATAGCCAGTGGTGCATAGCTAAATTGTGAGCTAAGGTGCTTTTCTCTCCAATGTTTAAAGTTACAGCCTACCATAGTTATGATCAATTACTGGTCAAAATAACATTTTTTTTACATGATTACTGGACACTTGGCGCTAATCCCAACCGACTCTATGACTACTGCACCGCGCGCATATTAAGGAAGTTGATGAAAGTGTACCGATCTGTCGATAGCAACAATCTGAATAGACGGCGCCAAAGTGATCTGACATAAAGTATTCTAAGAAATAATCCATTGACCCCTTCTTTTCTTTCAGGTATTTGGGACAAAATGGAATAAAGGAACTTGCTGTAGATGCGTTTGTAAATATGACTGGCCTTGTTAGTTTGTAAGTTGCATTTAATTTTTAGTAAGTTTATTATGAAAGACAAAAATGCTAATGCATGGCAACCTGTACCAAAAAGCAACTGCAGCGATCTTCGACAGTTCGATGTAATTTCAATAATTATCAGATCTTAGTCTTGACACATAGTTGGAAATTATTACCATTTTTATTTTCTTGTCTTATCCTCATCCGGATCGATTTAACAGTGACTGTGATAGACCATATATTTCCGGTAAAGACTTTGGCAGTCCGGTACACTCTCCCGCTCGGGAGATGACTTCGATCTTCCAATATTTCGCAACCATTACCCATAATGCAGCTTTCCAAGTTTGAATCTGTTTATATAAAGACTACACTAAACACTGATTTCTGACTAACGTAGGAAATACCAGTAAAAATGTTTCAAATTGTATAATGTTGACAATTGAAACTAGAGGTTTTTTCTTCAATTTTACCTGCGCAAATTTCTTGTTCACAAAGACTAATGCAAGGCCAAGTACCAAATAATCGTAACAAAAATATTTGCTAGTCTCCGCTCAAAATATGCTTTTAATTCATTGTCTACAACAAGGCCTCATAAATTAGAATAACAAATATAATTTGGGTGATATTCATTAAAAACCTAGTTCTTTAGAGTTATAATCTATACCTTCACCACTTGAAACCAAGTTGGAAAAAATATTTTACGCTACAATGTATTACTTAACGGCTGCATCTCTTCAAAACAGTTTAAATTCCGTTCACTGTGCATGCTTCGTTTTCCTGATCGGAAGATCTCCTGATTGGGAGCGTGGACCAGACTGGAAATTTTGAGGGAACTTTCTCACATTACCCTTTTTTACAACCTTGCCCAAATACTTACTTACACTGTACAGAAAACACTGACATTCGCCTAAATGACTACACTCTAAAAAAAAATGTTTGATACAATTTTACCAGGAAAGGGTAAAATTTTGACTAGGTGCAGTGCATATATACATGACTCACTCTTTCCTGGTTGTCTTCGACCAGGGGAGAATTTGTCAAAATTCCGGGCGAAATTTTACCAGTAATATTTGGTCACATTCCACCTGCTTACTCATAGATTTTGAAGATATATAGTCACCAACCATGCCAATAGCAATGTACTAACACAAAAATGCTAAGTCCACTAATAAAACATATGAAATGTGCCTAGTTGGATGTGGTTAATTCCTAACTTATGCCTAGACCATAGTGTTCATCTGTAACATTGTAAGTAAGCCTAGTGTTAGGCTAGGCATTACACTGAGTTACATACAGTAGTGGACCTAATGACACGCGGCCTGCTTGCTGATGGAATTCGAAGAAAAGTAATTACCAACCATGCCAATAGCAATGTATTAAAAACAGAAAAAGTAACGACAATGCAAAAAAACACGTCTTTTTTCATTTATCTGACACGAATTTATCCATTTTGCCGACTTCACACGCGAAATTTAGGCTGGACTTCTGATGTAACCTGCTGAACGTTGAGCGCGTATATGTATCGTACCATAACAACAGCAGAATGCTTTCAGGAAAAATTGGCCAATCAGAAGCGGTGTATAACAAGCTGGAGAAAAGTTGCTTATGAGATATTGATTTTTCACCAGGATAGTTATGTTAAAGATTCAAACTATCGAAATGGCATGAAAATAACCAGGAAAGTGGTGGAATTATTTTAACCAGGAATTGTTTACCAAACATTCTTTATGGTACTTCTATATCTTTTCAGGTTTTTAGGAGCAAATGAACTTTCAACCCTCCCTGAAGGCATCTTTAGAAGTCTCAATGAACTGCAGACACTGTAAGCTTATATCGGTATATTGTACATATTAAACAAAATATGAAACGTTTATAACTAAGAAAAAGTACTATTCATTTCCGCACTTTGTGACAATATTTTCTCTCTCGGTTTCTTTAGGCAATGGGAAAGTGATATCTTACATTTTCCTGCTTTTATCAGTCCAATTCACGCTCCCAATCGGGAGATCTCCCGATTGGGAGATCGAAACATGCGCAAAGCCCAGAATTTAAAAGGTTCAAAATTTCAGCCGTTAACTTTTATTTTGCTTTTCATATTCTGCTATTCTAAGGATGTATACTTGAAAATGATATTAAAATTGATATTTTTGGAACTTTTTGGTACAATTTGAGCTTTAGCTGGTGATTAAATTTTTTTAAATCTACTCCTCAGAAACTATTGAAATGAATGTTCAAAGATTACATTAAACATTCCGTGGTGAAAGTTAAATCTGCGATGGTGAAAATGGAGAAAATCGTTCTGTTGCACCAATAAAATTAGAATATTTAGCATGCATTTTTCCTACCTTGGGCTTACACCTTTTTACCATTATGTATTTCTTTATAGAGCGATTTGAATTTGGAAAGTTGCATTGTGGAATATAACGACAAGAAATCTCCCAATTGGGAGATCTCCCGATCGGGAGCGTGAACTAGACTATTGATTTATTTCCAAGCCATAGTGCCCTAAACATTCCAATTTGCGAAAAAACTAATTTTCTTTTTAAGATATGTAGTTTCCAAACCCATATAAAAAAAGAAATCGCTACGAAAGCTTAAACACTTTTTTCTTAAGCTTAATCACAACGATCGTTTAGTCCCGGCGAAATGCAATGTACCTTTTTGACAATTTTACCTGTATATTGAAAAGGTTAAAATGAGCCAATTTTAAATATGATTAAAAAACTATCTGGAACAGCTTTCCATTTTAGTTTCGAGAAAAACATTTAAATGACCAAATTCTTTAAAGCAACAACTCTCTTTTGTCTGCATGGAGACCTTTCACTTTCAAACCTTTTATAAGGTAAACTTAACCAGTTCAACCCTTTTATAAGTTGAACTTAAACCAGCTTAACCTTTTTGTAAGTTGAACTTAATCACTTCGACCCTCTTATAAGTTGAAGTTAGCCAACTTAACCGTTTTATATGTTGAACTTGACCAGTTCAACCCTTTTATAAGTTGAACTTAAGCAATTCAAGCCTTTTATAAGTTGAACTTAACAAAGTGTTACTAGGAAATTTTCGTGTAAATATGATTATCGTGATCAAGATTAGTGCCTCTCACTTGAAGAACAAGCAATGGTAAAAGTTTATACATAATTCTTTGTTGTAAATGTTCTTACAGTACTGAATATTTAGTGATCCTTCAATTCAAGGTTTTTCCGGACTGCTTACCAATTGAAATTAACCAGTTGACCAGTCATCTTTATACAAATTTGTTGGTTTATTATCCAAAATCTTTTGCATAGAGCAGGATATTGCGGTGTAACTTATCCACATTAATATTCGTATGCTGTCCTCTATACAAGATGGAAACATCTGACATCTAACCTTACCATGTGATTTTTTCCCTCTCAGTGACATCATCCTGAACAATATTGTTACACTGCCAGTTGGTATCTTTGGTGGACTCCATGAGTTGAGATTTTTGTAAGTTGATCACCGTTAGCTTCTGGGTCAAATCCTAGTATAGCGGTGCATCTTGGTAAACGTACTTCATTAAACTCTTTATAGCAATCTACCGCTAAACGAGGATTTTACCATCTTGTGTCGCTGTAAATATTCTAGATGGGGAAGCGCGTTTGGCCCCAATGGAATTTTTTATTTTGTGTACGAATTTTTGAGTGCCCGATTTTCATCAGTCTGGTTTACGCTCCCGATCGGGAAATCTCCCAACCGGGAGATTTATTGTCATTATAACCCATTAAAATCTCTGTAAAATGATACATAACGGTAAAATATGTTTAAGTCAAATGTAGAAAAAATACATGCGAAATATTCCACTTTTATTGGCAAGTAACAGAACAAAGAAATTATTGCGTCCACTTTTACCAGCGCAAATTTGACTTTCACCAGGAAATTTTAACGCAATCTTTAGAAATTCATTTTAATAATTTTTGAAGAGCAGATTTTTACATTTAAATGATCAGCAAAAGCTCAAGTTGTTCAAAAATATTAATTCCAATATAATTTCCAAAGAATGCAACTTTAGAATTACAGAATTTGACAAGTAAAAAGAAATAACATCTGAACTTGTTACCAACAATTTAAATAATGGTAACTGCGCATGTTTCGATCTCCCAATCGGGAGATACCGATCGGGAGCGTGTACTGTACTGTTTATTGCATTCGGTTTAACATTCGATTTTCTATTATTCCTATCAGCGGTCGGGTGGGGAAGAGGATGGGGGGGGGGGGGGGTTCCCTATCCACATTGTCCTGCATATGACGCTTATAAACGGCGTTGAGCTGTATATGACGTTAATCTTTATCATTATGATACTCTTATTTCAGAGTAGACCAAGGAACTGCCGTGAGCGGAGAGTATTCTAAACCTCCAAAGTTGTCATAATTTTTGGATAGACAACTTTCTGAATTCTATTGCCGTCACAATATTGTGTCAAGGACTTTGATAAAGTGTTATTGATTAGATGGTAGAAGGTTGTGGAGATTGATAAACTCAAGGAGTCAGTAAGAAGGAAATGGATATAGAAGGTTGTAAGATTAAGGTATAAGTGTTGTGAGATAACTTGAAATAGATTTTTATGTGGAAATTGTAAAATTGTAATTCTGGTCACAATTTCAAGGTCAACATTGATAAGTTCTTTACTAACTCTGGACGTCTTTGATTTTTGTGTGTGGTGGTGGTGTTAGTTTGGGCTTTTATGGGGTGACTAACACTTCTTAGCCCGTAATATTGTTATGTTATGTTAAACCCTGCTTTCAGCCAAGGCAGGTTGGCCACCTAGTATAAGGGTATTGAAGTTCCTACTATGGAATTCTACATTTGACTCCCAGCTTTCACTGTAAGGGAATTGTATAAGTAGATCTCAATGGTAAGCATACAGATCACAGTACAGAAAAGCTATTACCCAGCTCACTATACATGGACAAGTCGACGATCTTAGGGGGGAGCTTTACAACACATATTGTGAGCAAAGAAGGTCGTAACATCTATTCGAACGGGTCAGTGGGTGGGAAAATTAACGGGTTTTCTCGTCCTATTACCCATTTAGTACCACCCTACAGCTATCATGTCCTGCACCAGGATGTAGAGTAGGCTGACATCTGAACACGGGGCACTAGAGCACACTCTCCATTTCTCTTGTTTTTCATTTGATTTCACCCATAGATGTAAAGACCTTCACAAGGGCCTGAACTCTATATATGTACCAGTTTAGGCAATTCTAAGAAACGTATCTACCTTACTACCAACATATGTTTTTTTTTTCTTTCTCCAGACATCTCAGTCGCAATTTGCTGACTTTTCTAGAAGCAGATATTTTCCGTGGACTAGGAAAACTTGAAGTCTTGTAAGTTATATATGTATATATATATGTATATATATATATATATATATATATATATATATATATATATATATATATATATATATATATATATATATATATATATATATATATATATATATATATATATATATATATATATATATATATATATATATATATATATATATATATATATATATATATATATATTATATATATATATATATATATATATATATATATATATATATATATATATATATATATATATATATATATATATATATATATATATATATATATATATATATATATACATATATATATGTATATGTATATATATGTATATATATATATCTAAATATAAATACATATGTATATATATCTATATATATAAATATAAATATATTTGTATATATATATATATTTATATATACACGCTATGAAAGTGTACATTTATATTATATATCTTATTAAATCATCACATGATTATTTGAAAACAAAAAAATAATCATTTATATAGGTAACATATTCTTAATTTACTTTTATTCACTTTTTATTCACTTAAGGTCACTTTTTGTATGTAAATGTATATGTATATATATATATATATATATATATATATATATATATATATATATATATATATATATATATATATATATATATATATATATATATATATATATATATATATACATATATATATATATATATATATATATATATATATATATATATATATATATATATATATATATATATATGTATATATATATATATATATATATATATATATATATATATATATATATATATATATATATATATATATATATATATATATATATATATATATATAATATATATATATATATATATATATATATATATATATATATATATATATATGTACATATATAAATATATATATATATATATTTATATATATATATATATATATATATATATATATATGTATATATACATATATATATATATATATTTATATATATATATATATATATATATATATATATATATATATATATATATATATATATATATACAAATATATATATATATACATATATATATGTATATATATATATATATATATATATATATATATATATATATATATATATATATATATATATATATATATATATATATATATATATATATATATATATATATATATATATATATACACACACTATCACGACGTCCCAACAAACACACGCTCAATACCTTAATACATCACCCAAAGAAGGCCTAAGGCCAAAAGCTTGAAGAAAAAACGTAGTAATATTTAACGTCTTCCTCTTTTTTTAATATCACAACTATATATATATATATATATATATATATATATATATATATATATATATATATATATATATATATATATATATATATATATATATATATATATATATATATATATATATATATATATATATATATATATATATATATATATATATATATATATATATATATATATATATATATATACACATATTTATATATATATTTATATGAATATATATATATATATATATATATATATATATATATATATATATATATATATATATACCACGCTTATATTACATATATCATATATTTATTATTTATGTTATATATCTTATTAAATCATCACATGATTATTTGAAAACAAAACAATGATTATTTATACAGGTAACATGTTCTTAATTCACTTTTATATTTTGTGCCCTTTTTTGTATTGAAGAATTATACCTGAGCTGATGTACAACCAGCCCGGGTCTGACTTTTCCTCTGTATTGTCTTCATCTTAAAACTCACAGGTTGACTAGAAAAAAATCCTGCTTTTTGGTCCTTTTTCATCTTTCAGTTATTTTCTACACCACATGTTTAAAGCTAAGTTTGTGTTCTAAACTCCATTTTCTCCCTTGATGCTATCGATCAGTCATCGGCCGGACCGAACATAGGGCCTACATGTGTTATCGATAACATCACAGATTTCTCGCAATCAATAAGGAAAATACAAATCGGAAGTGACGTTCCGAGCACGGCGGCGCTCACTTCTGAATGCATTTATGGGACAATACATTTCCTTTAAAGCATTACATAATGACAGATTCCGCAAAGAATACATAATCAAAATAATTTTAAGGAATGCATAATTATTCTTTTCAGGTTTCCAAATAGGCCACGCCCACCATAGCAGCGCGATAGCTATGTGGGGAAAACAAACCTCAAATCCACAATTGTGCATAACCAATGCGTTGACATTTGGATGTTTGCGAGGCCTACCGAAAGCTTTGATTCATTTATGGCGCTTCTCCGGATCTTGAGAGTGTTTAGAAAATAGGTTAAACAAAATTAAGTTTTCTAACTGTTCTGGGTAAGGCAATCAGATTTACAAAGCCCGCAGCGGGCCCGTAAGCGCAATTTTTTTCCCCATTTTGCCGTCACTCAGTCTGTGTGTGCAGAAATTTGTTAAGTTGCATTGACTACTCGTCGCTAGCTAGCTGTACTGTACCAGTACCGCGTAGGATGTTTGCCCCACTTAGTTATGCAGGGTAGATTTTGTTGCTAGACAAATTCGTGCGGTGATTGGTTAAAAAGTTGTCAATCCTTAAATGTAGAAAGGTTACTTATCGTGCGGCTCCAAAATTTTATAAGAGGCAAGGCTTTTTTTCTTCGACTTGCGAATTTATACCCGAATTTTTTCAGGCAAAAATTTACGTTAGGCAAATAGAGAAGCTGAAGAGTCTTCATCTATTAACAGTTGGTATCATTCTATTCAGAGTGTTATGTTCCCGATAACACTCTTATTTGAAAAAAGTATTTAAGAAGCGGCCATCATTAATATGTGGACTAAATTTAATATTTTATTTATTCACTTCAGGCATCTTCGAAAAAATAAGATATCACGCCTACCAGCTGGAATTTTTAGTGGACTAAGCTCATTAAGAGAGATGTAAGTGTTACTTTTATTTCTCCGTACACCTTTCTGTGGTAGGGTGCATGCACATACAGCGGTTCATAATCTTGGCGTAAGAACAACCGTCCACGAAAATAAGTGAGTGCCTGATGTTCCAGCTTGTTGATAACATAAAAGATATGTAAGGACGTTTTATTTTGGAGTGTCTTGAATATCATGATACACTTTCCTTGCATATAATGGTAGTGGTAACATTGATATAAATGTTTAAATCAACCGTAATCATTTTTGATAAATTCTTAATTCATTTAAATGACATCGGCATGAAAAATGAGGTTTCACTTAATTCCAAATTTCCACGAAGTAGCAGAAGAGACGCCCTCACTATTCAAAAGTTCCTTGAAGATAGTGAGCGTGTCAGTAAAAAATATCGGTTTTGTAAATGTGGCATATTTGATTTTCAACAGTTTGTGTTTAGAATTTACGCCTGTCCGTAAACCTTCGTTTCATTTCTTCAAAATAGTCATCTGTTTTTCTGACTTGGAATAATCATATGTCATAAATATGTAGCCTATAATACGTTAATTTTGTTGTTGTATATCTGTATATGTCGGTGATGTTAACGATTACACATTCCCCGGACCCGAAAATAGATGTGTTGTCGATAACATTACAGATTTCTCGTAATCATTAAGGAAAATTGAAAACCTGAAGTGACGTCACCAACACGGCGGCGTTCAATTTTGTTTTATTTATGGGACGATACCTTTCCTTTAATTTTCAAATCTGTTGTGTCCATTTCAACTTCGTATACACATTATATGAACATTGGCCGCGTGCAGCATTATGGAAAATGTTGCCTAATGGACGCCTCCGTTGCATTTAAAATATCCATCTTTAGAATCTATCTGCTTTTCCTTAAAATTGGTTTCTCCCGGATTGTAGAAAGTAATACCTAAAAGCTTGAATTAGTTGAAATGTTGTAATCTATTACAGTATTTTTATTACAGGCAATTGCATGGGAATGGAATAACCTACTGGACGCCATATGTTTTGACAGAGCTCCATAATCTGCAATCTCTGTAAGATTTTAATTTATGTAATAAGGGTGGCTAATTGGTTAAAGCAGGGATTTCTATAACAAACGGTTTGTGCGGAAAAACCAAGTGACATGCAAAATAGTGACATGTATCCAATTGATTGCCGGTTAGGCATCCCATTTGCACCTGTTCATTCTGCCATTCGTAATGTTACACGCCTGATGATTGGGTCTACCCCGTGATACTTAAAGTAGCAGCAATAGATATTAATATATGTCTCCGGTTAGTCTCCGGTTGTATAATGTGTATATGTTTGATTTAAGTAATATCACGATGTGGTTTTGTGCATAACTGGCTCTCTCATACTCAAAATGATACGTCCACGGTTATTTGATCAGTTCGGTCTACGCTCCCGATCGAAAGATCTCCTGAATGGGAGATCGAGACATGCGCAGTGACCAAATCTAAACTGTTGTTGATAAGTTCAGCCGTCATTTTTTTTGCTTTTCAATTACTGTAATTTTAAAGTTGTTTACTTTCCAATTGATATTAAAATTGATATATCTGTGCAACTTCAGCTTTTGCTGGTGACAAAAATGTTAAAATTTGCTCGTCAGAAAACATTGGAATGAATTTTTGAAGATTACTTCAAAATTCATTGGTAAAAGTCAAATTTCCGCCGGTAAAAATGGAGAAAACAATTTTCTCGTTCTGTTGTACTAATATGATTAGAATATTTCTCATAATTTTTTCGTACCTGTGGCTTAAATTTATTTTACCGTTATGTATTTCTATAGAGAAATTTGAATTTAGAAAGATGCATTGTGGATTATAATGACAAAATCTACCTATTGAGAGATCTCCCGTTTGGGAGCGTGGTTCGAACTGTCGATTGGTTTCCAATACAAAACAAGCTGATAGGCCTACGTCCATGGTGTGTTGGTTAGATTCCAAAATCCACTGTTGGAAGCCACGAATTTATTGTTCTCGATTGCAAGGCAGAAAATGATACTAAAACAAATATTTATTTGCACTTAAGATATTGATAAATTTAGACTTCCTTTGATTATTTCTTATCAAACATTTTGTCCTTATTAATAATATTTCCAAATTTGCTGTATTTAAAAGCGTCTGCGGTTTATAGTGTGAACATGTAGTCAACGTTTGACAGCATGAACAAGTACGTGTGTGAATGTACAAAATACGAGTCGCGTTTTAAGAAAAAAATTATTCGCTATCAAGTTGAAACTTGGTGGGGTGGGGTGGGGAATTGAAATTAAGTTTCGCACAAGTTGGGTCCTGTACCTTAAAGGTCAAACGTCAGAGATAAAATAATTGATTAAAAATGGCAAATTTTGTGTCGTGCTTTCTAAGAAAGTTGTAAGTGATATAAAATGGTACTTGTTGGGATGGGGAAGGTGATACAGGGTTGTGTCCATAACAAAAATGGAGCATGTTGCTTGAAGGGTCAAGTCAGAGGTCAAATACTTGATTTAGTATTGTTGATTTTGGTCGGTCGCTAGGAAAAACCATACCTGCAATTTGGTTGTTCCTTGGTAGTGGCAGGTGTGGAAGGGTTATGTATAAGACAGAATTAGACATGTCATTTAAAATTCAGAGGTCAAATAATTTATTCAAAAAATGGTAAAATTTGGTTGGTTGTTTGTTATACAAATAACCCAAGGGCAATTGGGTTGTTACTTGGTGGGTTGATGGAGGATGATAAAATGTCGAGTCTTGGGAAAGATTTGACATGACTTTCATGGTGTGACTTTAAGGCATTCAACTTCTACTTTTAATACTAGAACTTTTAGTGTTCAACAGTCCAAAAGTGGGAATTAAAAACTTTAATATGTATGGGTAAGTGTTTTACACTCTAAAATTAGGAATCAACAATTTCAATCCGTATGAGATGAATTTTCACTTGAAAGCATTTTAAGTTTTCCTGTCAATTTTGCTTTAGAATAACCGACAATCCAGTCATGTGTTGCTTAGTGAGTGTAAACACATCATGTAAGGAACGTGATATTCCGTCATCTCCCGAATTCTATGATGTCTTCTCCGATTGTGATCACCTGATGAAAAATGACGTTCTTCGGGTTTTGATGTGGATCATTGGGATAGTCGCACTCGCCGGAAATGCAGTAACCATATCAACGAGACTGTTTGCGAACTTTTCCAGAAAGAAACGAATTGCCCTCACCCAATCGATACTTATTTCCAATTTGGCAATTGCAGATCTTTTGATGGGAGTGTATTTAATAAACTTAGCAGCTTTTGATTTAAGATATAAGGGAATTTTTGCTGAATATGTATATATTTGGAAGGAAAGTTATTTTTGTATGTTAAGTGGTATTCTGTCTGTTCTCTCGAGTGAGTGTTCTGTTATGTTTTTACTTCTGATATCTTTTGACCGTTTCTTTAGTATAACATTTCCATTCTCTGACTTTAAAATCAACCCGTTTTATGCTCGTCTCTTATCGCTTATTGTTTGGCTTTGTGGAGTCTTTCTAAGCATGTTGCCCGTCTTTGTTTATGGTACCGTCTACTACGGTGCGTTGTCAAACGTTTGCTTGTCACTTCCCTTAACAGGTGACAAGACACCTGGTTGGATATTTTCTTTTTTATTATTCATTGGTTTCAACCTCGCTTGCTTTCTTCTGATGAGTGTATTTTATATCGGAATGATGATAGGGGTGATTAAGACTTCGCAAAAAGTGCGAAAATCTGAGAGCTCAAAAACAGAGCGAAGTTTAGCTGTGAGGATAATCTTCCTTGTCGCTACAGACATGTTATGCTGGTTTCCAATCCTTTTTATGGCAATATCTGCGAATATAGGGTACCTAACGATCCCCGCAGCGGTGTATGCGTGGACGGCGGTAGTGATTTTGTCGATCAATTCTGCACTGAATCCTCTTTTGTTCACACTTCTTACATCATTTATGAGAAGAGGAGTGATGACGAGAAATATATATAGTTTATCTGATCGGTCAGTTAATATGCGAACTCTGTCTTTTAGTATGCGGAGTAATGATAAGTAGCATGCCATTATTGTGCCCCGGCATCTACGACAATGTTCCTCGCAGTGTTCTCACTAAAATATTTCTTGAATAATGTACACGCTGTGTCCGCTTAACATTCCCGAAATAACTCCGTACGTACAGTTTATGTATGATTGTACACTGTATGATGGAGGAGTGTGAGGGCAGTGATGCGTATTTTCGGTGGCCTTGAGATGTTCGAATTTCCAACATGTGGAAAAAAGCGGACATCGCTGATATAAGGGCGCGAATCATTCATGATGTATCTATATTCATGATGGCATGGAAGATGGACACGTTTGGATAGTGCACATTGTCATGATCATTGTTTTGACACTTAATATATATTTCTTGAAAAGAAACTCTAAATTACCGAATTATCTTAACTATAATTATGAGTAGGTGCTGTGGGCTCAGTGGTTAAGAAGTCATGCTCGTATTTGAGAGGTACCAAGTTCGATTCCCGTCGTTTAATCACGAAAGATGGCCTTTAATCCGGTGCAAGCATTCCCTAAAAATTGCAAGGCTGAAATTTTAGGTTTGCGGTTAAAGCTACTTGTGTAAATAAATGGCGGACTATTAGCAAAATTTCGCCACACTGGGCTAGTGTGTCATTCACAAGTCCAGATACTTTTCTGTGTATCAATGACGATTTATTTAAGTTATGCCATTCTTCTTTATGTTCCTTCTGCAAAAACAATGGGACATTCCTTCTGGGATTGTTGCCATGTCATTAGGTTTAAGGCTGATATACAGGTTTGTTTAGATTTGTATACCTTCATTGCAAATTGAATTATAAATTCTTAACAAAACTAACAAACTTGATAAAGTTTTCCTCTTGAAAGGTTTCTTTATATACGGTACATACGGCAAGTGTCACTATCTGCTTTACCTTTTGTATTTAGGTCTTTGACAGTCCGAAAGCATGCCTATTAATAGGAACATTTATACTACACTAGAATATTGAGGTCATGCAGCCATATTGTTCAGTCCGCCGGGAAGCATGCCTATTAATAGAAACATTTATAACACACGAGAATATCAAAGTCATGCAGCCATATTGTTCAGTCCGGAAGCATGCCTATTAATAGGAACATATATAACACACGAGAATATTGAAGTCATGCAGCTATATTGTTCAGTCTGGAAGCATGCCTATTAATAGAAACATTTATAACACACGAGAATATTAAAGTCATACAGCCCTATTGTTCAGATCTTGCAATAAAATGTCATAGTTTTTAATTGATGTACTTGAAATATTAAAAATGATTGTGTTGAAAAACATTTGAATTAAAAAAATGGCCGTTTCGCGCCTAAAAGCATAGCTCTATTGTTTATTTTATCCAATATTTCAAAAACGGCGTGGTAAACATATCAAATGGGAGTAGAAAAGTTGTAGCCATGACAGTAATGAAGGTATTTTTATCAATTTGAATATTCCCCTAGCAAAGATATTTTTCCCAGACGTATTTCAAATTTGTAAAATGTAACATATTGCATAAGGCTTTAACGTTAGGATAGCAATGGATCATTTGAAATATCACAAAATGGCGGTTTCCATGTAGCAAAATGTTCCCATTAATAGGAACATTTATGTTTCCATTAATAGGCATGCTACCGAACTGTTTGATGTGTAAGTAACTCGAACCATTTATGCTTATTTTACGACTCGAGTCTATTAACGTTCGTATAGAGTGAAGTGTCTATGTATATTGTGATACTCATAATTTGCTATGTGCTCGATCAGAAATTTAAATGTGGTTGTCTTCTATTCAAGGAGCCATTTTATGTACAGTCCGAGACAAACCTTCATTTTAAGAACCACTAATGTAATGCACGCCGCCAAATAAAATTTTAGAAATGTCTATATTCAAACTTCTCTATATACAAAGGTAGCGCTGTGAGTTATCTTATAATCGCGGGTGATGAACTTGTGTGTTGTCTAACATATGTATGCAAAATGTGTTAAACAGCAATTTGGTGGATCTAAGCATCGCACCCTAACAGTCATAATACATCGATTGAAAATATATTGAGATTGTTTCATGAAAAAAAGAATTGGATTTTTTTTTGGAAAAGCTCACTTTTGAAATATATGAATTAATTACCACATTCCACATGAATTAATTACCACATTGCACAAAAACGATTTGTAGCTCCTTAAAGGATTAGTTCAGTGGTCAAACAAGTTCATATTATGTGAAAGAGGACTTCAAAAGAAACACAATAGTGAAAAAAGCATTCACAAATCTTATTCTGTTAAGGAGATATTAAAGTTTAAAGTGTGGTATCATTTCTGTAGAAACGACTGAAATAAGACTACTTCTGATGTCACAGCCTGAGATTTCTCGAATTTGTTATGATGATTTAAAAAAAAGTTTATTCAATTTTTTCCTATTCAAATTATTTCTCCGCAAACTTTTTTTCAGGTGGTATATTATAAATACCCTTCCTAGATTCAGTTTTACTACTTTTTTGACATATCCTATGGTTTTTAAACAACAAAATCACTGGACAATATTTGATAGAATACTGTATCTTTAAACTTTGAGAAATCTGAGGCTATAACATCATAACTAGTCTGATTTCAGTCGTTTCTATACAAATGATACCAAACTTTAAACTTAAATATCTTCCTAACGGAATAATATATTTTAACGCTTTGTATAGCTTAAATTTCAACATTTAACATCATTTCTACCCAAAAGAGCTTGGGGACAAAAGTTTCTTGCAATCAGATTTTTTTCTTCATCATTTTGTAACATCTTCTTAAGAGCAGGGAATAAGAAGGGTCATGTGCACCTCTCAGTCAGTCCGAGAGAATGTCTATTTATAGCAATATTTATAATACACGAGAATATCGAAGTCACGCAGCCATATTGTTCAGTCCGGAAGCATGTCTATTAATAGGAACATTTATAACACACGAGAATATTGAAGTCACGCAGCCATATATTGTTCATAGGTTACGATAAAATGGCATAGATTCTAGCGTATATACTTGAAATATTAGAAAAATTATGTTAAAAAAAAAGAAGATTTTTTAAAATGTTTGCTTCGCGCCTATTGTCCATTATTCCTAATATTTGGAAAACGTCGTGATAAATATATTACATGGGAGTGGAATACTTTTAGACATGATAGTAATGAAGGTCTTTCCATGAGTTTTAAGATTCCCAATGAAAAAAGAAACGTTAGGAAGGCAAAGGATTATGGGAAATATCACAAAATGGCGGCTTCCATTTTTAGGAACATTTGTATTCCCAGTAATAGGCAAGCTACTGGATTGTCAGAGGGAAAACCCCTCAAATTCCAAAGCGGAAGAATTCTACACAATCTAGCTGTTCATGGATTTCATCCAGATTTTCATGGTTGTTGCTCTTAGGGAAATCTCATGTTGACATGCGTTATTCTTTTCTGATTTACGGTAACCGTTTAATGAGTAATTTTTCTTTAAAATTACCAAATATTGAATTAATTAATTAATTTGAATAAGTCCTCATGTAATACATAGTAGACTGAAATTGACTATATAAAGCAACAATAAAGCCTTGTTAATAGAGATTCTAAACAAAGAGTACTTCAAACATATTAGGAACCAATTTTTCGCGAAATTGAGCTTTTTAATATGATATTTTCAATTACCATGTTACAGGTGGAATTTTGAAAGCTATTTGGTATTTTAGGAAATTGTACACACAATTTTGGGAAAGGGTTGAAACAACAATAAGCTAACATAAGCATTAGCCATAGTGTTCTTCTTGTGATATCACAATTAGTATCAAAATGCTGTAAAATGTCGATTTTGATTTTTTTAAATACTTTTTGTTATTTTGTATTATTGTTAGTACATTTCAAGCCATTTTATGTCATGTTGTTGCTTCTTATCCATGTAAGTTAACAGTCTTACAGTTATGAATTTGTAATGTAATGGACACAGTCCCATATAAAAGTTTGAAAAATTCTATATGCAAAGATAACGCTGTGAGATATTTTATAATCGCGAACAATTAACATAATATAATGTGTTCACTAGCAGATTAATGACATTTAAATAACGCTTTCGAACAGTCTTTATACATTGATTAAAAATATATTGAGATTATTTCATCAAAAAGGTAATTGTAAATTTATTTTTCGAAAAACTCACTTTTCAAATAACATGAAATGATTACCACATTCCAATTTCATAAGCGAAATACATTCTCAACTCGTTGAGTTTCAACATTCAACAAGAAATACCGATAAGAGCTTGGGAGCAAAAATTTCTTCCGATCAGATTTGTTTTGTTTCATCATTTTTTTTTAAGGAGCACTAGACCGAAAAGTGAGGAGGCTCGTTTTCGCTAATTTAACAGATTTATCTTCACAAAAGATCGATAAACTTCATGCCTCCATAGCCCACAGACAACGTGATAGTAAATTTTACTTGAATATTTATATTAAGCAAAAATTTGTTATACCGTTGCGTGCTAGATAAGCATTTGATTTTTGGGAACCCCCTAAAAATACGCAATCACTTTTTGGTCTAGTGCCCCTTTAAGAGTAGGGAATAGGAAGGGTTACCTCTCAGTGGGGAAAGAACACTCAAATTTCAAACTATGTCACAATTATTGATACCAATATTTCAAAATGCTGTAAAATGGTCCATTTTGAACCGATTATGATTCTTATTTGACTGTTTGTTATTTTTATTATTGTTAGTATATTTCAAGCCATTTTATGCCATGTTTGTTGCTAATTGTCCATATAGGTTTCAATAGTCTACGAAAAACCGTAATTTGATGTAACCTTACAATTATGAATTTGTTATGTGAATGTTGACATTTTGAAAGGTATTTGGTATTTTAGGAAAAAACGTTTATATGCAGGGACGAAAATGTTTGTGTGTCTACAGTTGCAACTTTCATAAAATAATAATGAAAAATGGATTGAAATATAAAAATATATTTACAGTAAATACATTGCTTCATATGAAATTGCGTGCTCTTCGAAAATTAATGATAGAACCTAAGCGTAACCTGCTTTAACTATCTGTGTTTTTATTCATCTGGTATTTCATAACACTAGTAATAATCAATTATATAGCCATGAATAATGCACAACCAGTATTGAACAGGTGGTGTCTGGAAAATCTTAACTGCCATTTTTCGGTTATATATTTATTATAATTGCAATCAACCTTGCGAATTTCTATTTCATTTTTACTAACTTTAAAGCATTGTATTAATTTCTGAAATATCTAGTGCAAAAAAGGAAAGTGATAATTTAAGTTGTTAAAATGTCTAATAAAAAAAATTAAAACCTTCAGTATATTCTTGCAGTTGTTTACCACATTTCATATTTCATGAACATAGTCAAAAGTTGTACTTTTTATTTGTTATGTATAATAAACGGTAATAAAAGGGTTGTTGTGGAAATTTGTTATTATTCTTTTATTACATCTACGTTTTTTGTTCTTTTTAGTACATTACACGTTTTTTTTTGATACAAATTGTAAAAATTATTTAAGTTGTATCGCTACATTTATCAGCCAATGTTATATTTACTGTACTGTGTTATTTGTGTTAATATCTATATCTGGAATTTTAAGAATTAAGGCTACTTATTTTTTCTATTCAAGATAAGTTTTACAAACTATATTTCTTATATCGTCAAGCCACCCTAAAGGCGTTCGTATACTTGTAGCATATCGATAAACTATATTTCCATGGAACAAACATTCCATTTTGAGGATGCCTGGTTTTTCATAGTTTATGCACAATTTCACCCTCGTTGTCGTGGTGCCGTTAAGCCCTCATCAATTAAACAAACAAACAAACACAGTTATAGTTTATGCGTGTAAAGTCCGTCGACGCAGCTAGCGAATGGTAGATAATCAGACACAAATATCATAAGATGCTTTAACTTTTTGCTATTAAAAACAATAAAGGTCACAATCGAGGTTTCATCATGATACTAGGAAATTGGTTAGAAATGCTGTTTTGTTCAAACAGTGGAGAAATTCGCTTCAATGGGGAGCAATTTTCGTCGCGACGTGAATTTTGATTTAATGGGCGTTAAAACGCCCCTTGAATCAATTATCAGTTATCCCCTGAAAAACTATACAATGTCGATTTATCTCTGAAAACTGGAGGGTAAAATTGTTCTTTTCCTTTATTGTATAAATTTTTGTTTAAAATATCGCTCGTCGCGTAGAGGTCGGTTTAGTTTTCTCACTTTTTATTCTCTCTCTGATTTTGCTTAGAGACATTTATGTATGAATGCATATAATCAAATAAATTAAGTCCTATCACGGAATACTCTACTCGTTAACAGTTCGGTTCGTACCGCCGATCGGGATATTCCAGCATGCGTACTGAGCTAACAGTGATATATGGAAGCCGCCATTTTTAATGTGAAGTTTTAGTCATCGACGCTTACCAGTCGTTTCATTGAAGGTTAGTAACAAAGTTTGCTTTGTTCATATTTAATTTCGTTAAAGTAAAGCAACTTTGTTACTATCACGCAGTTGTTGCTAAATAATTTTCACAAATCCCCAAGTTACTTCTTATAATTTCAGAAAACCTTGTTAAAGCACGACTGCCTAACGGTAACACATAAAAAGAAGTCATCACTTTTCTTCAAATTTCTCGAAAACCGCACGGTGAATTTTAAAAGCGCACGGTGAAAAAATGATTTATATGCCATTATTTTAAATCATGAAGAAAATTAAGAACTCTTCGCAGTGGCTGAGTTCCCCGCGCTCAAAATATGTCTGATTCTTATTTGGATAGATGCATTGTGGGAGACTTCTTTAAAGGATCCCCGATCAGGAGAACAAAACTGTTCTCCCGATCGGGGTCACAAACCGGACTGGTTAAGCCAAAACGGTTTTTAGAGCACTTCCTCTCACATCTCTTTGTATTTTTGTAATGTGCATGTGCTTATCCTATTATTTGAATGATGTGATCAAACAAATAAATAAATGAAATGAAATAAGTCATATACACCTGTGGTATCTTTTTGTCCTTGTTAAATGGAAATCAACATAATTCCATTATCCATTTGAGAATAAGTGGTTTCTCACAGTTTATACGTGTACGTTTGCTACCTATTAGCTACCTATTATAGAGAATAGGTAGCTAAGTTGGCAGAGCGCACAGCTGAGATGCTGGAGGTCACGGGTTCAAGCCCCGGTCAGGTCTAATTCGATTTCCCTACAGCTATGCAGACAGATACGCCGAACATCAAAGCGGAAGCATTTTGTCTGCAGCTCCTACTCCTTATCAGCTGTTGAGAAAAGTGACACATGGCGTACACCGTGCTTCGGAGGGGACGTTAAGCTTTTGGTCCCGACGGCAGGGGAGTCACCCCTGTCTGGTTCTCTGAACACTGTTCGAGAAGAGAAGCGTGAAAGCGCGGTGTTCATTCACTTTTCCTTTCGAGAAGTAAGTTCGTGTGCGCCCAATAGGCAGCCGGAGAACTAGTCTCTTAGTTGTAGAGTGCATTTGAATACTTCTTTAAATTAGAAAATGCGCCATATAAATTCCATATATCATATCAAACCATATACATATGTGATATCTTTTTGCCCATGTTCGATAAGATTCAATATATTAATTCCATTGTCTGTCTATTTGAAGAATACCTGGTTTCTCACAGTTTATACGTGTACACTTATGTGATATCTTTTTGTCCATTGTCCATTGTAGAAGAAATGCTTCCGCTTTGGTGTTCGGCGTATCTGTCCGCATAGCTGTGGGAAAATCGTCAGTTAGACCCGACCGAGGCTTGAACCCGAGACCTCCAGCATCTCATGTTCGATGAAAATCAACATAAGAGCAGATGAAATAGTTCTTTTAAACCAATTAAAAGAATTTGAAAAGCTTCTTAAAGATATACCCGATTTCGCCTAAGAATTAAAGACTTTTGTAACTAAGTTGCTAACTTCGGCTGTATATATGCATAACACGGTAGCAACAGCTGCTTGTAAGCTTTCGTTCCAGCCTGCGGATAAGTAAGATTTCCTAACTGGCAAAGTCGACTTAAAATGATTTTAACAGTTCAGCGAAATATGGAACACATGTGACAACTATATTCTTGCTTTTCCAAATAACATTTAATCAACAAAGCAAAAAGTATTCATAATCAACTCCATTGTAAGTCAATTGTTAACTAGAATCTCTATTATATTAAAAACGATCGCAAATTATATTAATATTCTAGCATTGATAAAAGAGTTTTCTTTCATTCTGAATAGATTACACAATCCCAAGGCAATATATAGTTGAAACTTTTCCAGACAGTCGCAAGCTAGCACATATAGAAATAATTGTGTTATGATCGAGGCTTGTACTTCTGGTCCGATTACACAACATGTAAACCCAACGCACATTTGTAACGAGGACTTTCAAACTTTCAACCCCCCCCCTCCCCCACCCCTCCATTCAATTCTAAAGATCAATACGGTCCTAAAAATTCAAGATTTTTATTGCAATGGACGCCGTTCCCACAATGCACCGCGCTTCCCATATACTTTTATTGCGTTGACGAAATTCACATTGGAATTTTTTTCTAAATGAAAAATATATCAAAAAGACTACGTTCCCACAATGCACCACGCTTCCCACATTTTTTCACTCGCATTGGAAATAACATGAATATTATTATAAGATGATAGATTAATGTTGAGGCAGAGTGTTTATATGCGTATTTAATGCACGGGGCAAAAAACTTTGGCTCGAGTAGAATGGCCTGACTTAGGGAGGACCATTCGCGGGTACAAAGTCCTCACATGCCACCTCCTCCTCCGCAAAATTCTTTCTCCCACCCTCTGCATGAAAAGTATTCTTTTCTTCTTGACCCAGCCATGTTGGCATCCCGGGTAATGACAGGGCTGATGCAGTCGTTAAGCTTGCCCTCACCCTCCTCCCTGCCCCTTTCCCCAAGCTCTCTCTGACATCAAACCGCTTATCGCTTCTCTTGTTCGGGACCGCTGGCAAACCTCATGGAAGTCCCAAATTGATAACAAACTCCATGTCATCCAGTCCACAATTCCGATCAAAGCCACCATCAACAACCTCTCTCGTATTGACAACGTTCATATTACCCGTCTTAGAATTGGTCACACTCATCTCACCCACTCCCACCTCCTTATTGGCTCCCCCCCCCAACCCCTCTGCAACAATTGCCATTGCACCCTCACAATCCATCACGTTCTCCTTGCTTGCCCCCTGTACAACCTTCCCAGAGCTTCCCTCGCTTCCTACAACTCAATTGCTGAGTTCTTCCAGAAAAATCCTCCAAATATAATTATCTCCTTCCTTCATCATGCCTCCCTCTACGACCATATTTAATTATCCTCTTCCACCCCCTCTCTACTTTGTTTTTGTTTCAACCATGCACCTCCCCTCACGATCACAGCTTTCTGACCTTTTGTCCTTAAATTTTTCTCAATCTCCCCCTGTTTCCTTTACTTCCTACCTCTAGAATGATCTGACCTCTCAGGCACAATTTGACCTTAATTGTTGTGGTGCCGTTAAGCCATCATCAAACAAACAAACAAACAAACAAACAAACAAAGTCCTCTGAACTGGGAATTAATTACGCATATAAACACAATGCCAAAACATTAAACTTTGTATACAATGTTCGTGTTAGATTGTTTAAAATGCATAGAAACAATTAAAAAGAATGAAAAAACGAGAAAACTTTACATATATTTTATCGCTTTATTAAAAATCACCTGTGTTGAAAATGGAATAAACTAAATAATCTGGTCCTGCATTGACAGCATTTAATGCACGAGTCATAATGCAAATACTCCATAAAGATTTTATAATATGCTATAAAGAACAAAATCTATGGGTTCAAGAAAAGTTTGCCATCACGATTTCGAGGAAATATGGATTCAATGGAGATTTCTACATTTAAAGGCCGGTTGTCGTGTTAACGAAAACAAAAATGTGCAATACAATTGAACGTGTTTGATTGGTCCAAATAATTGCATATAGATTGGATAAGTCAGTCAATAATTGCCACAGAAGTGACGTTATTATAGTATATAGCACAATTACCAGCATGATGTATAGCAAATTGCACAAGACAAGGTTCCCTATTTAAACCTTTGTATGGCTTATTAAACAAATACTTACATTGATACTCGGATCTTAAATGGACGATACCTTGTGATTGCTGTTTTAAAAATGTATGTAAGTGCCATTTGATCAGTATTAATCAGCGGCGGCGGAAGGAAAAAATAAATTAAAAAAATCGTCCGTTAAAGTGACACCGAAGGTGTAGCGCTCGCTTTTCGGCGTGGGGTCCTGGTGGGAAGGGCTCCTGGTGGGTCCAGGGGCAAAGCCCCAGTAGGGTCCAGCGGGCGAAGCCTCTGGAAGCTCTCGCAAAATTGACATTTGAAGGGGAAAAAGTACGTTACATCGCATAGGAAGAAAGTATATTAGAGAAGTCACTCTTTGATATATCACTCTCAAGTCATATAAAAGGGTCACTCTTTGAAAAATATGTGTTGTCTAATAGAAAAAGTACGATACTATCAATCGACAACAGATAGCAATTAGAACCCAATTTGTTGTCAAGTTAAGATGATGTTCTACAAGATTATATTGATGAGATAGGTGATGAGGTAGTAGAGAATAAGTGGCAAAACATCAAAAAGCATACACTGAGACCGCGAAAGAGATTACAGGATACAAGAAGATGGGCCAAAAATCATGGATCTAGTAAAGAATTCTGGAAGTTAGTTGAGGAGAGAAAAAAGGCTGAAGAGTAATATTTAACAGGCCAGATCAGATATAATTAAAGGCAACTTCAAAGCTAACTACTGCGAACAGAATAAAAAGTCAAAAGAAACATAAGAAAAGACAAAAGAAAGTGGGGAAGATGACATGGCTACTTCTGCTGAAAAGGCAGCGGGTATTGGTAGAAAGAAAGAGCTCTCTGACATTACCAAGACATGCAACGAAAGAGGCAGAACAGGAAATGCAGTAAGAGAAAAATCTGGAAGATTATTGACTGATTAGACGGCCAAGAGAGAGAGAGAGATGGTGAGAACGTTTTGAAGGTGTTTTAAACGGACCAATATTCATTATTCAGGTAACAAATGTCTGATCCTGTAATAGAAGAAATCAACACTAATCATATTACTAGATTAAAGATTATATTACTTATTAAAGGATGCAATGAAGAAGTTAAAGAATAACAAGGCTACCGGTAAGGATAATGTTACAACTGAACTGCTAAAAGGGGATTAACCGTATTACGGAAGAATGGCTAGAGGATTTATTCAGGACAATATGGGACACAGAAATAATACTACAAGTTTGGAAATAGAAGCTGATTGTGAAAGTCCCAAAGAAGGTTGATATTACCAGCTGTGACAATTGGAGAGGTATTACCTTAACATCAGTGCTTAGCAAAGTGTTTGGGAGAGTTTTTGATATATAACATCAGGGAGTTGCCAGCAAGCTGAGAGTTGAACAAGCAGAGTTCAGAAGAGGAAGGAACACCACCGAACAAATAATCAGACTTCGCAACTTATTAGAACAGGTCGTCAAATGGCAGTCAAGCCTCTATATTACCTTTGTTGACTTCGAAAAAGCGTTTGACTCAGTACCCAGGAAAAACCTGCGAGAAATAATGGCAGCTTACGGTATCCCACAAAGTCATCACAATGGTTAAAATACTTTATGAAGGTAACAAATGTGCTGTAAATTATAAAGGGGGGCAGGGGGTGGGGGGATCAGAATGGTTTCAAGTTAAGACGGGAGCCAAACAAGGTGTAAAATATGATGGGGGGGGGGGTCAGAATGGTTTCAAGTTAAGACGGGAGTCAAACAAAGCGATGTAATGTCTGATTTCATTTTTCTAATAATAGTGGACTGGGTGATGCGTGAGACAACTGAAGCCAATAGTAATGGGAAAGATGGAGGTTTATGTCAAGGTTAGAAGACCTTCATTGTGCATATAACATCGTTCTAACCTACTCTACCTATCATATATGAATGCATCTTCCTTCTTCAGTAAACAACCCGCCGAAATATTTGTGTGCATTGTACAACCCACCTGAGAATTCACCATATTCTGATGTGACCTTTTTAAAAAACTAGAACAAGATATTGTTGTTCTAGAGAGTTTGCATAATGAATGCTTACTTATATTAGCTGGAGACTTTAATGCTAGAACTGCTCAATTGTCGGATTTTATTGAAATGGACGATAACAATGCTTTAGGAAATTCTGAACCTGGTATCCATTCATGTCGATACTCTGTTGATAATGGTGTTAACTTGTATGGTAATTTGTTAATTGATTTATGCAGAAGTACTAACGTGCGGATTTGTAATGGTAGATTTTCCCCTGTAAGTGAAACCGGAAGATATACTTACATTTCATCAAACGGGGCAAAGTGTCGTTAATTACACAATAGCATCTCAGGATTTGCTCCATAATAGAGTAATTACCAATCGTATAGTTGGTGATGCTGTAGATTCGCCACATTTACCACTAACCTTTGGTATTAATTACGTAAATAGTGTTCACCATATCAATGTTAAATGGTGAACGATCACAGTCTATTGATTGTGTTTCTCTGATGAAAACAGTCTGGTACAAAGAAAGACAAAATGAATATTCGGAAAAATAGGGGAATAATGATACATTGGACACAATAGAAGAAACCATGGGCTATTTCGAGAATAACTATCCTGAAGTAGCGGTGACACAAATAAATGATTTACTAAAAAGGATCTATGTTGTGAGATGTATTAGGGAAAAGGCAAGTCTTCCAAAACCGCAAAATTGGTTTGATCAAGATTGTTTTGAATTTAAATCAAGGGTTAGAAAAACGCTTAAAGAACATCAAATACAACGTAGCAATGAAAGTCGGGAACGTTTTTGTGATATAAAGAAAAGTTACAATAAATTCATTACATACAAGGAAACTCAATTCATGGAAAATAAAACAAAGGAGCTTTTTACTTTAGCAAAACAAAAAGACAATAACAAGTTTTGGGCTTTCTTTAAAGCTTCCACAAACAAGAATACAAATGATATTCCAGCTATTGAATGGTTTCAATACTTTACGTCTGTTTTTGAAGTTAACGATTCTCACTATATTTTGATGTTTCATATTCCTCATTGGAAGTTTCTGATGATATTTTCGATGTCAACATTAGAATTAATGAAATTGAGAAAGCAATCAATTCACAAAAACAAGGCAAAGCTTGTGGTATCGATGGTGTTCAAATTGAAATCATCAAAAATTCACCTAAGGCGCTGAGGCTTGCTATACATGCATTGCTTGACAGAAATCTTTGTACTGGCAAATTTCCCAGTGCTTGGCAAGTTGGAATAATTAGTTCCGTATTCAAGAAAGGGGATAAAGATTTATCAAGTAGTTACCGGCCTATTACACTATTGTGTGCTTTAGGCAAAGTATTTATTGAAGATTTATGTAGTAGACTATGTCATTGGCTCTCGAATCATAATATCCTTTCTCTTGCTCAGGCAGGTTTTTGAGCAGGGTTCTCTACGATTGGTAATTCCTTTGTACTTCAGACTGCCATTTCTAAAGCATTAAGTAAACCGTGCGGAAAACTTTACGCCACTTTTGTTGATTTTAAAACCGCATTTGATAACATCAATCGCAGAATTGTATTCAAGAAACTTTATATTATGGGAATGAGGGGTAAATTCTATGAGATACTTATATTAATGTATAGTAATATTGAGTCATGTGTGAAGACAAAGGCCGGTCTTACCCCAAAATTTGATTGTGCGAGAGGTCTGAGACAAGGTTGTAATCTATCCCCGTACTTAGTTTTACTTTATATCAATGATATTGAAGAGCGATTAAAGTCCACAAACACCCGAGGAATTCTTATAAATAACAATAATAAATGTTGTCTACTTTATGCAGATGACCTCGTTATCTTTTCAGAAAATGTTTATTCCTTGCAAAGTTTACTGAATGTTTTCCAAGATTATTGTGAAGAAAATGATTTGACTGTAAACTCAGATTAAACGAAGGTAATGGTTTTTAGAAAGGGTGGACACATTACAAGAAGTGAGCGTTTCTATTTCAAAGGCAAAATTATTGAGACTGTAAATAACTATAATTACTTAGAATTAAATTTTACGCCAAAAGGCGTATGGTTAAAATCCCAAGTTCAACAGAGTTCAATGTCTAAGGTTGCTTTGTTCAATTTAAAGAAAATTTTGTCTAGAACTATTGATTTACCTGTGAGTAATATCCTTCAATTTTTTGATCATAAGATAATGCCTATTTTAACATACGGTTCTGAGTTATAAAGTATCACTCCCCTATGAAAGTACAATAAGAGTTTACAATTCGTTTTATAAATATGTTTTAGGTTTACCACCAAATGCCATAAATATTATAATAGCTCTAGGAGAGCTGGGTCGCTTTTCCTTTAAAAGTCAAACAATGCTAAAGCAAATAAGGTATTGGTTAAGACTTCTTATTCTTGATAAAGACAGGTAACAGACTCATTGTTATGTAGAACAAAGAGTAGTGGTAAACAAAGGAGTGCTATCATGGCGACTGTGTGTTTAATATATTTTGTATGAAACTGGGTTTGGTAATGCTTGGGAAGGGCAGGGAGAAGGGATTACTACACATTTCTATAACAAATTTAAGCAGCAAGTTTTTGATAAAGATAGACAGATCTGGTTGAGTGATATTAATTCTAGAAGTTCTTTGCGTTGCTATGCACAATTTAAAACAGAAAGTTATGCAGAGCCATACCTATTATTCAATAATGTTTTTAAGCTTAAAACGTTGGTCTCCAAAATCAGATGTGTTTGCTTTGAAATTGAAGTCAACGAAGGCCGTTGTTGTAATATAACTTATGAACAGAGGTTTTGTCAGGTTTGCAATTTAAAAGAAGTTGGAGATGAATATCATTTTCTCCTAATTTGTCCATCCCTATCTGAAATCCGCTGGAAATTTATCTCAAAATATTTCTTTCAACCCGCAACTAGAACAAAATGTAATACTTTATTAGCAGCTAGTTCTAAATACTTATTTTGGCATTTATCACACGTTATTTTACACGCAATTGAAGCAAGGCGTTTGTTTCTTTCTCTTTGATTATTGTTTGTTGTAGAACTTCGAACATGTAATATTTAATCTATCGTTTATGTTTGTGACAAAAGCCAGATGGCCTAGAGTACTGTAATGAATGGTATTGTATTGTATTGTATCAACATATGCAAACAAAACTAACAAGGCTGAACCAATACGCTGCACAAACTGGGTTAAGCATAAATACGAATAAGACTGAGCTCATGAAAGTAAATAGTAGATGCTGTGACAAAGTGCAAATTAATAATGAACATTTAAAAGAGGTACATACGTACAAGTACCTTGGGGCAATTGTAAACATACAAGGTGGTGGTGGAGAAGATATTGTTAACAGAATTTCTAAAGCAAGAAGATCTTTCATGAAATTAAAGAAAATATGGAGCTCCAATATATATTCAGTCAAAACAAAGATCAGATTATTTAACTCTATTGTTAAGTCAGTTCTCTTATCTGTCCGGTAGCATGCCTATTAATGGGAACATAAATGTTCCTATTAATGGTAACATTTTGCTACATGGAAGTCGCCATTTTGTATGATTTCCCATGATCCTTTGCTATCCTAACGTTAAAGCCTTGTGCAATGTTACATTTTTCAAATTTGAAATAAGTCTGGGAAAAATATCTTTGCAAGGGGAAAATTGATACTTATGAAAATACCTTAATTACTGCCATGGCTACAACTTTTCTACTCCTATTCAATATATTCACCACGCCGTTTTCGAAATATTAGATAAATTAAACAATAGAGCTAGGCTTTAAGGCGCGAAACGGCCATTTTGAAAATTCAAAGGTTTTTCAACACAATAATATTTAATACTTCAATTACATAAATTAGAAACTATGATATTTTACAGCAAGATCTGAACAATATGGCTGCATGACTTCAATATTCTCGTGTGCTATAAATGTTTCTATTAATAGGCAAGCTTTTGGACTGCCTAAACGGTTGTGAGACGTGGAAGACCAATGAGACTGACAATAGAAAATTGAAGAAAAAAAAATCCTGATCAAAATAATTCCACCACGTTTCTGGTTATTTTCATGCCATTTCCATAGTTTTAATCTTTAACATAACTATCCTGATAACAAATTATATCTCATTGGCAAATTTTTTCCAGCTTGTGAGACACCGCTTCTGATTGGCCGATTTTACCTCAAAGCATTCTGCTGTTGTTACGTATGATACATATACGCGCTCATCGTTCAGCATGCAGGTACCGCTTCATCAGAAGTTCAGCTAAGCATTAGCGTGTAAAGTCGACAGAATACCAACATCCAATGCATCCTGCTTATAACGCATTAGAACCAGGCCAGGGAGGCGAGTTGTCACTGATCAGACGTAATGCAAGTAATAATGACCATATGACTGGACATTTTCCATTCTAGTCAGAGGGGTCCGTTACAGAAAATGTGTTACAAAAACTTCAAAGTTTTTGTTTTGTATAAATGAAGAATACTGTAATTGTGGACTGCATGATCTAGGCTATCATATAAAGAGAACATATGAATTGAATCTCGGGGTGATTAAAAATATACCAAAAATATGGACATTACAAATAATTGTTGGAGGATCCTGCCTCCCACTCCCTCTATTCCTCATTGATAATACTGGGCGGGTCTCCTTGTTCGCCGTTTCCGCTGCCTATGTTAATGACTTTTAATTGAAGAACAAACAGTCTGGGAGAAACCCAACAATCAGTGTAATAAGAAATACACAAGAACGTAAAGCCTCGTGTTCTTTACGATCCATGGATTCCGCTATTTTACCGTATGATTGATGTGCACATTATCAGCGATGACTAAGCAGGCTCGGAACAATGCCTTTGCTGTTCACAGTCTAATACAAAAAGTCAATGAGTCTTTTTTTATTTTGTCGGGAAGTCCACTGTGGGTTTGAAAAGTTTTAAAAAACCTGCGAGAAGGTGTCTGTTATGATGCAAAATATTTAAGAACTGTATACAACAGTGTGTATAATGGACAGTAGATTTCAAGGTAAGCTTCCATCAAAGTGTGGTCAAGCTTGGAACACTATATATAATGTTGCAGTTTGTAAATGCGACGATCCAGAACCTTTACTTAAATACACAACTCTCTCAGAAAAACGTATGTTTTTGATATAATTTGTCAAATTTTGTACGAAAATTTTCATATGAGAAGAATGAAGAAGGGTTTAGTTGTAATGGCTTTGTACCCCATAAATTATGGAAGGACAATATTAAGATTAAAATAGCAGGTGTGTGTATATGCACTGAATATAGATAATTTGCACCAAAATACTTTCCACCCACCGCGCAATTCCATTTCCCCCCGTAATGCACAGGCCCAGGGGCGTAAATACCAAGAGGGAGGGAGGGGGGGAGGGACGGGTGTAAAGCTGTCGGTATAATGCCAGACTTGTCGGTAAATCAAGGTCCGCGTTGGTAAAACTTCCATTAAAGACGATACAAATTTTACTAAACAGATTGAAAAATAAATATTATGGCACTCTTTCTGCGATTTTGGACCGATGACCTTTTTTTTTTTTGCTACTCAACATTTTCGACGTTATGGGAGCCTTGAATGTGGGATATATTTTAGTCGGTATAGCGTCGAAGTCTTTCGTCGGTAAATTTGTAATTTTACCCCCCCCCCCCCCTCCCCCCATTTATTTACCCCCATTATTTAATCTGAAAGCTGAATCAATAATAATAACATATGGTAACACATTAGTTGTTGTGTTCCTTAAAATTTCAAACAGTCAGACCCGACCTGATAAATAAGCAAGTCGGGTGTTTTCCTCTTTATTCTGAAAACCACAAGTAAGTAGAATCAAATTCCCTTATCAATAGCCCCATTGTATTCGTTCTCCTGGTTGATCAGTATTCTAAGTAAGATAAGTGGTCTCATTATTTGCTACAGTAAGTTTGTGGTCATAATTTACTGAAACAAATTTTTAAGGAAAAGAACAAGTTATGAGCTATACAACAGGGTACATAAGTTCGCAGTCTTTACCAGAAGTTATATGACGCTGACATGCAAAATGTGCTAATTTTAGTAACGTACATCCGATTCGATATCTGATTGATTAACACATCGATGTGTTGCTAAGAAACACATTCCTGGTCAACGTTACTTTTCGTACGCATTTAATCAACAATCTGTTCTGCAATATGCCAAAAGTTGTTGCAACTTTACCTGTTTACATTAGGCTTGATACTACTCGTTATGCTAGTACTATATTGCAGTACAGTAGGCCTACTGTACAATAAGTATCTGCATGCCCATTTAATTGCGAAAGAACATACTACCTCCGAAAATACTCAATGTTGTCAGTTTTTATTTTATTAGTTTTCTTGCAAGAGATAAACATGGAATTTGGTCAGGTCATGCCAATAATGTGTCCGACATCTACGACATTGTTACTCGCTGCGCCCTTACTCATTTTTTCCTAAATAACGTGCCCGCTGTGTCCATTCCGAAATAATCTCCGTACGTACAGTTTATGTATAATCGTATAGTGTATGTATGTGGTGTTGAGGCAGTGATGCGTAACTTTTCGATGGCCTTGAGATGTTCGATTTTCTAACATGTGGAAAACCGAACATCGCTGATGTACGGTTGCGAATCTTTTATGGTGGAAATCCGAAACTGACCAGGATAAAGTGGTAGGAAACATTAACAATGAATGCTACGTGGTTAAAATAATCTCATTCATTGTTAATATTGACATGGAATTTCCTAGTCAAATTGACTATGATTAAACAATCAGGATATCCTGGTCAAAATAATCTGGTTTATGGTTTAATTTTAGTATTTTCGTAGTGGAAGTTAACCATTGTCTTTTTAGAATGTACATTCCATAAACAAGTTCTGTTGAAATTGTCAAGCACCTTGTTTTAATTCTTCACTTTTGATTTTTCAGAAATGTTAAAATAGAATATGAAACCCGATGATATCCCAATTGACAAGCTTTTCATAACCCATTTTCATCGTCATTGAGCAATAAAGGTAGCGGTGGATATTACAAAATGTGAAATTGAGCATTGAAGTAAATTAGTGCAAAAGTTGTGTAGAGTGATAAAGGGCCCAGTCTGTCAGTACGATTTCACTGCTATGAGGGAACCTTTACTGCCATTAGGAGAGGTAGCGTTTTGTCGTTTGTTTTCATTTTTTCATGTTATACAAAACATATTTAGCACTCAACTCAACTTACTCAAGTATGTTTGGTAGCAAAATACACAAGATTCTTGGAGTAATCGATTCCCAGCAAGCTATGGGTGGGAAGAATTGTTAATTTTGTAGAAAATTAAAAGACGTTTATAATTGGAGTCGCTGCGAAATTTTAATATTTTTGCAATATATATATATTTATGCTCTAATTGTGTAATCATTATTTTTATTTATTTTAAAATTAGTCATAGAAGTGGTTTCTTGTTAAATACAGTGCTTATTTTAATTGCATTTTTCCTTTTTCTCCATCCTGATTGGGAGATTGAGACATGCGCAGTGACCGTAATTTAAACTGTGCAAAATTTCAGCCGGTAAAATTTATTTTGCTGTTCAAATTCTCTTATTCTAGAGTTGAATGCTTTGAAATTGATATTGAAATTGATATTTCTTGATCGTTTTT